>CAUYRH010125355.1:0-52934 GCA_963574655.1 Perodicticus potto | reverse complement strand
GAAGAAGCCCAAGTGCCCATCAACCCATGAATGGATTAATAAATTGTGGTACATGTATACCATGTAATACTATGTAGCCTTAAAGAAAGATGGAGTCTTTACCTCTTTCATGTTTACACGGATGGAGCTGGAACATATTCTTCTTAGCAAAGCATCTCAAGAATGGAAGAAAAAGTATCCAATGTACTCAGCCCTACTATGAAGCTAATCTATAGCTTTCATATGAAGGCTAAAACCCCGTTATAACACAAGAAATAGGGAAAGGGTTAAGGGAGGGGTGGGGAGAGGGTAGGATGGGTGGAGGGAGGGTGAGTGGTGGGATCACATGGTGCATCTTAGAAGGATACAAGTGAAAATTACTAAATGTAGAATATAAATGTCTTCATATAGTGATTAGAAGGCCATGAAGGCTATATTAAATAGTTCAATGAAAATATTTCAGATTGTATATGAAGTCAGCACATTGTGCCCCATGATTGCACCAATGTATACAATTATGATTTAATAAAAATAAAAAAAAATTTAAAAAAAGAATATCTAATTTATGATATATAGTGGCATCAATATTTAGGCCAGAGTAGATAGCTCTCACCAGATGGTATTAAATTATAGACTGGAGCTATGCAGAGCTGGACTGGATAGTCAGGTTCCAGAAACTCCAACAGGCTTGCTCTGGTCCTTTCTTTGCAATATTATAACCCACAATTTTATAAAGTTTAATTTTCATACTGTCCTAATGGTATCATCTTAGTAGGGTACTGGTGAAACTTATTAAATGTAGAGTATCAATGTCTTTATATAGTGATTAAGAAAATGCCATGAAGGCTATCTCTCACAGTACGATCAAAATATTTCTGATTGTATATGAAGCACATTCTGCCCTATGATTGTACCAATGTACACAATTATGATTTAATAAAATTATTTTTAAAAAAAAGAAAGAAAATAGGCAGAGAGCTGGATTTTGCCCATGGCCCATAGTTTGCCAAGCCCTACGTTAGTGATTCAACCTATAATCTCCGCCATTGGACCCAAGCATTTAAGGAAAAATGTTATTTTAACAAATTGGGGTATAGGCACCCCTGAAAGGTGAGGATGGACAGGGATATGATAAGATGATTTGGTGACCCCAAGGTTGACTGATGGCTGACTTCCCAGGTTATGGGCCCCTCTCTCCTACCTTGCTCACTGTGGTGTCCTTTTTCAAACAATATGTCTGATCAAAGAGATGACCAAGGGGCACCCAGCTGGTAAAGAGAGAATGGTAATCTTAGAGTTGAACAGGCACATAAGACTCATTGAACACCATAAATTCTGTTTCTGTCTTCTTGAGGTCTTTGTTATCCAGCAAATACAAGAATAAGTTTGGTCTGGGGGTTAGAGAAATCTTCTCTAATTTTCCTAGTCTCACAAAGCTTCACCTTTGCTGGAGTAGACAAAGCAATAAGACAGTATGCTTTATATAATGTCCCATCAAACCTTTGTGTTTATCATTAAAAGTATGGCAGCATCAGTGAGGTTATAAACAGAGTTACCAAGGAAACCAGTTTATCATAATTAGCTATTTATTCCTTCTTCTCTCTCTCTCTCCTTTCCACCTGAGCTTTCTTTGGGTTGAAAGGTACGATAAGCTGTTATCAGCCTGGGCTCAGTGGCTAATTAGGTTCTAATATTGATTCATAGAATTATGTTGCTCTTTTCCATAACTATGCTGCATTGTCAATGCTTATTAAAAATAGACACAGTGATAGAACAATTGGTTTATTATATGTGTTTTAAATAGTCATAATAGCTGCCCCCTAGTGCAGTGGCATATCAAAACCCAATAGACAGGAGATAAAAACTTTTGCTTTATAAAAGACTTGAGCCCCTTTTCTTGCATTAGGAAATTATTATGAAAGAAACTTCGCTTTCTGGATGCGGTTTCTAGTCCTGCAGGATTTTCCTCATTTTTGTTGTTCATTTTAACAGAGAGCATGAGCACTGAAGTTCTAGAGCAGACATCTAACAAACATTCTCTGTAAAAGGGCAGATAGTAAATACTTTTGGATTTGTGAGCCATGACTCTCTGTCCTAACTACTGGACTCTGTCTTTTATATCATGAAATCAGACAACATGGAATAAAAAATGAGGCAGTGTTATAATAAAACTTTGTGTGAACAGGTGAGAGGCCAGAATTAGCCCATGGGTTATAGTTTGCCCATCTGGAGTCTTTGTCCCTAAGGTAAGGAATGAACTTGCAGTTGGGCCCTTTAGAGTAGGAGCAACCTGCAGAGGCTGGATGAATCCCCAGGAACCACCAGAAGGCCCTGCTCAGGTGTCCTCTGTGGAGGTCTCTCTCTGCTTGTTAGCTTCCCATTAAGAGGTGAGGTTTCTCATGGCAATTCCCCCATGGAGGAGTGGGCTAGGGATCAGGTAAGCTAGAGTAGTCTTGACTTGGATGCTTAACTAGATGACATTTTCTCATCTGTAATCCACTCTACTTAAAAGCTATGAGAACCAAGAGAGACACTGAATGGTAAAGGGCTCCAGGAATTATAAACTGATGGTCCCCAATAGTTTTTGACACCAGGGACTGGTTTCCTGGAAGACAATTTTTCCATGGATAAGGGTGGATAGTTTGGGGATGATTCAAGCACATTAAATCTTTCCCTCAGATCAGCAGGCTTTGGATTCTCATGAGGAACAAGCAACCCAGATCCCCTGCACAGTTTATAGTAGCGTTCGTGCTCCTATTAGAATCTAATGCATTGCCCATCTGATAGGAGGTGGAAATCAGGTGGTGATTTGAGTGATGGGGAGCAGCTGCAAATACAGATGAAGCTTTGCTTTCTTCCCTGCCACTCACCTCCTGCTGTGCAGCCTGGTTCCTAACATGCCATGGGCCGGTCCTAGTCCACAGCCTGGGGGTTGGGGACTGCAGCTGTAAACCATCAAGTCATATAATAATGTGAGGCATAGCTGTTAAGATATTTCTATAGATAAGATGTCACAAGGTTGTAGGATGGGAATAACGCCTTCAGTTTTAGTCCAACCATTATCTGGTCCTTGAGTCCACCCTATACCACTGTTCCAGGAAGCTGTCCATCTTGAGTTTTAATTCCTCCAGTGGTTGCGTTCATGACCTTCCAAGATCAGCAACTCTATCTTCATGTAGTTTTGGTTATCAGAAATCTCTTGCTGACACTGAGCCAAAATCTTTCTATATCTTCTACCCATTTGTTTTGGTTCTATGCCTTAGCATTTTCCAGAACAAGCTTAATCTCTTCTTCATAAGACAGCTCTTTGAATATTTGATGATAGAGGTCATAGTCTTCAAGTCTCCTTAGTGCTAAACAGCAGCTGCTTTTTTATGATTTCTCTATGACATAGTTTTGAATCTTTTCACCATTCAGGTTCTTTGCATAAACTCTGTTTCCCAACAGTTCTTCTAAATGGAATATCCGCAGCTGGACACAATATTCCATGCATGTTCTAACTAACACAGAGTAGAGTAGGATTATCACCTTCTTTGTTCTAGATTCTGTGCTTCTGTTAATACACTTAAGGTTGATATGTTCTTTAGGTGATCACATCGCAGTGTTGGATTTTATTGAGGTGATGTTGACTAAGACTTTTAAGTCTTCTTCTTGCATACTATTAAATCATATGTCCCCCATCCTGAGTAGTACAAAGTAAGGGTTACGTGGGATCCTGATAAAATGTTTTTAGCTGCATTGACTTTTTTGTATACAGAGTCAAAGTTCTTCTGAATTGTGATTATGTATTTTTTCCAGTCTTTGGGTAGTCTTTGTTTTAATGAGAATGCTGACTGTGATGTAAAAACAACCATGCCTTCACATAGCCAACTATAGTTCTGATGTAGTTGAAGGTACTGCCTTTAATCAGTGCTACTCAATTTTCACTGGTCTACAAAAAGGTAAGGAGCATAGCCCGGAATGAAACTAGAAGCAATGCTGCATTCACTGAGAAAGTCATCCTATGAGCAAAATATTGGCTGAACTAAATGCTGTGCTTAGTAGCACAGTTGATTTACAGATTGCAGATAGGTAGTGCTTCAGACCACACTTTAAATGATACTTTTTTTTTGAGACAGAGTGTCACTTGGTCACTCTTGGTAGAATGCCGTGTCATCATAGCTCACAGCAACCTCAAACTCTTGGGCTCAAGTGATCCTCCCACCTCAACCCTCCCAAATATCTGGGACTTCAGGCACCCACAGCCACATCTGGTTAGTTTTTCTATTATTATTATTATTTTTAGTAGAGACAGGGTCTCACTTTTGCTCAGGCTGGTCTCGAACTCCTGAGCTCAGGCGATCTACCTGCCTCAGCCTCCCAGAGTGCTAGGATTACAGGCATGAGCCACCGCACCCGGTCTTAAATGGCACTCTTAAGTTACTGATTAAAACCCTAGCTGGTTTAAGGAGGCTAGATGAGAAGCAAAAATAAATCTTCAAAAATCATAGAAAGAATTATGGCAATTAGATGAAAATTAGCCTTGAGATTCAGTGTAAGGTAGGATCCTAATGGAAGACCTCTTTAGTTTCTTTTATTTCTAAAACGAGGGTTAGCTTTTAGTGATTATTCAATGCATATCTGTTGCTCTCTTGTTCTGCAAGAGGCACTTCACTAAGCCCCAAGGGTTTACAAATATTTTAAGATATGTTCTAAGATTTGGTTGGGGAACCTTAAATGCAAACCAATAACAGATTGCACCAAGGGCTTCTCATAATCCTCTTCTTTCACCTGAGTGAGAGAACGCTGACTGTATTCATGGCAGCCATACCCACTGGTAAAGGACCAGATATCCCAGCTGCCCTTGCAGTTAGACTTGATCATGAGTCTTCAGTAACCATCTTAAGGTCATGAGGGGACTTTTATGCTATAGGGAGTTTGGAACAGAAAAATTGGAGGAACTCAGATCTCTGATGACTTTTCGGAGCCTCCAGTTCTGCCTAACTGTGGATTTGTTTACATGAGAGAATAAATCCTGTGTGCTCTACTTCTGTTACATGCCGCTGCTATACCACCTTCCAAGTGATGGAGAATTAGAGAATTTGATACTTGGAAAGGGGGTTGCTGCAGGAAACATAACTTAAGATGGGCTATTGACTGAGTGGAGGAGGTGAGAAGGCAGATGTTTGGAACTCAGATGTTGCAAACTAGAAAGCTGGTGATCCTTGTGCGTTGTTGGAGCATCTGATTAAATTGTTGTCTCTTGTAATTGGAAAAGCAAACCAAAAGTTGACTGAAGCTGTAGCTTTAGGGGAATGTTAGCGTATTAGCTTTCTATCTCCTTCTTGTCACTTCTAGCAAAGTTCTGCAAAAGAGAGCGAGCTAGTCTGAGGACAGATATGGAGAGAAATACTGCTTTGCTTAGAAGGTGTTCTCAGTCTGAAGCCTGCAATCTAATTTTATTGAGATTCCTATAATTTGAAGCTTTGTTGGTTTTTATGCTGTGGAATGAAATGGGTTATAGTGTTTCCAAAACCAGTACCTTAAAAAGCAATAAGGTTGGTGTCCACCATGGCAAAGACAGGATTAAGGGTCATTAAGGGTCATCTTCCACAGTTGTTGACTGTTTCCCTCTGAGCTTATTTTATATTTAAGTTTCTGAGATTTTGGAATTGTCTGTTTATATATAGTAGGACTTGATCCTAATTGATATAAGTGGCCTGAGCTGATTGTAAAGTTTTTTCTATCATGATAAGGAGTAGATACAATATCCTCTAGGCAGAGGGAGAGGCCAGATAAGACCTGAGAAGAGTAGGTTAGGGAGGTAATAAGCGGGCAGCCTCTAAGCTGGTAGACATTATAAAGATATGAGCAAGATTTCTTTACTCATGCCTTCCTGAACCCTGGCTTTTTTGGCTCCTGACATTCTATTATTACGCTTATATTCCTTTAATTTTTGAAGGCCTTTCAGATGTTAAAAGTCTCTTTTTAATAAATTTCAAATGCTCAGCGTAGGAGATGGACATAAGAATGCTCCAGCCCCAGACAGCTGCCAAAGACTCTTGGCCTATGGGCCCAACCTCCTGGAGGTAGGAAGGGCAGTGAAGGCGATGGAGGGGTGGCACAGAGAAATGTAACCAAGCCAAAATTCCACTAAAAACCGGTGCAGCCTTGGGTGCCAGGATAGTGGGATGTGTGTCTCAGTGAAACCCATTCTTTAGGGCTGAACCTGTGCCCCATCAGTGAAGTGGAATTTGATCCATGTAGACAGCTGATCTGGACATTTTTGGCCTGGATTATTTGTTTGGCTGTCTCTACTGATCAAATTAACTGGATAATTGCCAAATCTCTTCTCAGTTGTGTGCCTCTAGGCAGCTGGTACAGCCGGCAGGGCGGGGAGGGAAACTCCAAGGACAAGCCAGATTAGAGAATTCGCATGTGTCTGTGACCCAGTAGACCCAAGGAACTGTCCATTTAATCAAGGGGGAGAATTGAGGGCCTGAGTTGGGGAGAAGTGAGAGACATCTGAGCCTTAGCCCTCCTGGCTTCACAGGCAGAAAGATACAAGAATGAAACAGTCTGCATTTCCCCAAACAACCCTCTGGAACTGCAAGAGTTCTTGTAGAATAGTCTAGGGAAGCTGCCCTAATTCTGTGCTGACTCATCATGGTACCTTTGTTGAGGGATGGCATGTTATCTATAAGCAATTGTTAGGGGAGATGAGTTTCTTACCTTTAAAGGCCAAGAAAAGCTTAAAAGAAGCTGTGTAAAAGTCAGGGAAAGAGGCCTTATTTCTGTTAGCTCCTCTCAGAGGTGGGGGAGCCCAGGCTCTAGCTCCTACGAGGTCAATTTGGACCTTATCTACGTCTCTAATTGTTTTGCATGCATCTTGTTTCTTTATCCACTTTACATCTTTAAGAGCATGATCTTTAGTTGGTCCCCTCAGCACCTAGTAGCATGTGTAGCACATAATTAGTGCTCAGCAAGCTGGTTGGTCAATTGCTTGATCCAATAAGATTTATTGAGCACTACTGTGTGTTTGTACACTTTGAGGAGTACAGAGGTGGTCAAGCACTATCGATCACAGTGCAGTATGGGAAGAGAGAGAAGAGCTTTGAATGGAAAAGGTATGGGGTAGAGAAGAGAGTTAGAGGCCAACATTCTCATTGAGCCAAAGCCCTGAGAGGGCTCAGGAAACAAGGGAGGTGTTATCAGCCCCATTTGATATTTGAGGAAAATGAGTTCAGAGAGATTAAATGACTTTACTCAAGGTCATGCCATTAACAGGAGTAGGAGCTAGGATTCAAACTCAGCTTTGCAGACTCCCTTTGTTACCTCTAGACTGGCTCTCTTAGCCTTGGGGGTGGAGTGGGGCAAGGAGACGGGGTACCAGAATGCTGTGGAGATCTCAAACTTGGGCCCTGTGTTCCAAAGCAGTCTAAAAGTAGGTTTGTTAGATTCATACAATGTTGTTGTTTTTAATTGTGATAAAATACAAATAATATACAATTTATCACCTTAACTAATTTTCAGGTACAGTTCACTAGTACTATGTATTAAGTATATTCACATTGTTGTGCGGGTAATCTCCAGAACTTTCTCTTCTAGAAAGACTGAAATATCACTATTAAACAATAACTCCCTATTTCTCCTGCCCCAGTCTTTGGCAGCCCCATTCTACCTGTCTCTAAGAATTTGACTGCTCTAGATACCTCATTTAAGTAGAATCATGGAGTATTTGTCTTAGCATAATGTCTTCAAGGTCCGGCATGTCTGTAGCACGTGTTGGAATTTCCTTCCTTTTTATGGCTAAGTAATATTCCATTGTTGTGTACACAACACCTTTTGTTTATACATTTTCATCCACAGATGGACACTTGGGTTGCTTCCACCTTTTGGCTATTATGAATAATGCTGCTATGAGCGTGGGTATGCAAATATTTGTCCAAGTCTTTGATTTTAATTATTTTGGGTATATTCTCAGAAGTGGAATTGCTAGATCATATGGTAATTCCATGTTGAATATTTTGAGGAACTGACTTACTGTTTTCCATAGCAGCTGGATCATTTTACTTACCCATAGTGCACAAGGGTCCAATTTCTCTACATCTTGTAATTTTCTTTTCTTTTCTTTTTTGAGATAGAGTCTTACTTTGTCACAGGTCACAGCAACCTCCAGCTCTTGGGCTTAGGCGATTCTCCTGCCTCAGCCTCCCGAGTAGCTGGCACTACAGGTGCCCACCACAATGCCCAGCTATTTTTGTTGCAATTTGTCTGGGGCTGGGTTTGAACTCACTGTCCTCAGTATATGGGGCTGGTGCCCTACCCACTGAGCCACAGGCACTGCCCAACATTTTATAATTTTCTTTCATTTTTCTTTTTTTGAGACAGAGTCTCATTATGTTGCCCTCAGTAGAGTTCCATGGCATCTTACTTCACAGCAACCTCAAAATCTTGGGCGTAGGCGATTCTCTTGCCTCAGCCTCCCAAGTAGCTGGGACTACAGGTGCCCGCCACAATACCTGGCTATTTTTTTTAATTGTAGTTGTCGTTATTTAGCAGGCAAGGGCCGGGTTCAAACCCGCTAGCCTTGGTGTATGTGGACGGCATCCTAACCGCTGAGCTATGGGTGCTGAGCCATTGTAATTTTCTTTCTTTCTTTCTTTTTTTTTAAAAATTGTAGCTAGTCTAGTGATGGGCAACCAAACTGAAATATGGAAATCAAAGTATTTCCCATAAAGACTCAGATCTCTGCCTTCACTTTACAAAATGAGAAACTCTGTTACTTCTGCATGACAACAATTTGGGGATGCCCAGCGGTGCCTGTGCCAAAATGGATTGGCTACAGAGCACACTCACCTCCTCCACTCCTAGCCTGATTTCTTCAGGCATTTGAACTTGTGAGCCTGGGATAGGGCAATCAGAATGCCCTCCCCACCCTCACCTCATCCTGGGATGGTCTTAATGAGAATATTCAAGTAGACTGAACAAGGAGCCCGAAATTTTGGGCTGTCAATCTGGCTCTGTAATTTTGGCAAATCGTTCCATCTCTTCCTTATGGCACATCTTTGATGTGCAGCTCCCAGCATTTCTATAGTGGTGGAGACAGGGAGTGGAAGTGAAGCTCTTTAGAAAACTGTTGAACAAAAATAAACGGCTGACAGGTTGTTGTGATGAATGAATGAATGGGGTCTGTGTGTGTGGGGGGGGAATGCTGCTGAGAAGGGGTGTCTGCCTGCACCACCTGTACTGGAGACTCCAGCCTACCTTCAAATGAAGTATCTAGAACTACTTGTTGATAAGCATAAACCCGGGTTCTGATCAAATGCTTGCCTTCAGATCCATTAAGAAACCACCAGCCAGGTGGGGATGTAGGTTCAGGAGGCTCCCAGAGTCTTTGACAGCAGGGTCCTTGGTCCTGTGCATATGGTCTGGCCCCAGGGAGCTGGGCACATCTGCAGGTAGCCCATCTTGGCAAAGGGAGCAGGCTCAGTGTCAGCCCTTCTATCCGAGTGCTTTTCCCTGTGAGTTCAGCAGCAATCACCCTCAAACCATTTCTATTGACTTCCTCTCTTGGGAACTTCTGCTTTGTCATTTAAAATAGTTTGGGATCTTCAGATTTAGCCCAGTGTCAGAGCAGTTTATTTGGTCTGTAGGCGTTTTTGTTTTTAAAATTCATGACAAGTTCCTTGCAACATGGTTTATTATATTTTCACCACCTGTTCTACCTTGGGGGTGGTATTAAAATCTGGGACTATCTGTCCTTTTTAAAAAAGTTTCCTTATTTGCCATTTATATGTCTCTTGCAAACACACACAATTTGAATATGGATGTGTGTATATATATATACACATATACATCTATATATACACATATATATACACACACACATACACAGTGTGTGTGTGTGTTTCCCTTTTGTCGCTGTGTGCTTTGATTGGCTTTACACTGTGGTTTTAATGTTAAAGGTGTATGTTTTGCCAGGCTAATTATGGAGTTTTAAATGATAAATTTGTAAAATAAATAAATACTTGGAAAACCCTTAGTTACTGTAAAGTGTTATCTCTGTGAATATTAATAGAACCCCCCTCACCAATATCTAATCCTCTAAGGAAAAAGCTGTGAAATATATACAACATTTTTCAATTTGCACTGAAGTAGAAAAGGAGGGGTGGGGTTCCCATTTCTACAGATAGAACAATCAAGTCTCCCTATGGACAATCAACAAGGTTGGTAGAGGGCCAGTATTGGAGGTGGTCCATCTCAGATGCCTAAAATCCATGTAATTATTATATGTCTCTATGTCACCTTGAACAAGGAATCAAGGAAGAGTTAGAGTACTATGTTTTATTTTCTTTCTTTAAAAACTTTAAGTACAGTACCACGTATTCAGGTTTAATGTTGTTCTCATTTGAGTCCCTGGATTCGGTTGTGACCGAAAACTGAAATTTTCATTTATGTGAGTCAATAAAATACCTTTGGACTTTTATTACTTAAAAGTTTTTAAAAAAGTAAAAAAAAAAAAAAAACCCAAACAATTAATCTATACTGTCAGACTTTAGCTTTTTCACATATTATGTATTTAAATTTGACAATAAAAACTGTGAGGTAGATATCACCATTTCCACTTTTTAACAGATAAAAAAATTATACATATCCTATTGCTTATAAAAGCAAGCCAACAAGTATATAAGACTCAAAATAAATAAAGATTTTCTTAGAAGAAATAAAAAAATGCTACTATATTTTCTATAATATCATTGGAAAATTTGTGTCTGGGTCCCTGGAATGGTGCCCTATTGTGACTCCTTTGCTGAGAATTTAACAATGGCTCTCTCTGCGGCATTTAGACATTGACTAGTCCTCTATTGCCACTGAAAGTGGAAGCTTCCCAAGGGCAGTGAGGGAGACATGTCATCCTCTGAAGGCGCCAGCTTTTCCTGTCTCACATAGAGGCGATCGGTAGTATTGATGACTCATAATACAGGGAACAAGAAGAAGATACATAGGTAGAATTTGCAGAGTAACATCCTGGACCAACTATAAAGCCTGGATTTTACAATGGTTAAGAACGTGGACTTTGGTGTCATATAAACCTGACTGAAACAAGTTATTTGACCTCTTTAAGCGTCAATTGCTTCATCTATAAATGAGAATACTGTGATTGATAGTATATGCTCAATAAGTGGTAGCTATCCTATAGTTTTCCAAACTGATCACATAAATTTAGATCTACTATATATGAAAGTCTTACCTTGGAGAGTCACAGTGTTCATTAGCATATTTGAGACTTGGAGTTGTCTTTCAATAAGGCAAACTGATTAATTTTATTTACCCTGGTGTTTTCAAATCTCACTTAAACATAAAGTGCTTTTCTTCTTAGGCTATTTTCTTGCAGAACTTGGGTCCAATGGAACACACTTTGAGAAACTCCAGGAGTTGTACCCTATAGCAGCTGAGGGGGATTCATTAGGCCACCACTAGGGGGTGTGCCAGCCAAGTTTTCTGATTCGCGGTGAGACAGGAGGGTTTGCTCTGGGTTTCCAACAAAGCTTCCTAAAGCTTCACTGGGGAGGAAGGACCGGCCAGGAGAGGCCAAAATGGCAATGGTTTCGAAGAACGAGGGAAGAAATGAGAAGTGGTCACAATGTGTGGGTAGATGGGAGAAGTTCTCCTGACCTTCCTTTCTGTTAGATGACCTGCTATTCTGGCTGACCTTCAGATAATGAATGGGTCAGAAGAGACCCCAGAGACGCGGACTGGGAAACACTGTCTGAAGACCAAGTCAAGCCTGGGCTGAGGACAGCATGGGGCAGGACCCACAGCAGAGTTCCAGAGGCCTTCGGGAGAGCTTTTAAAAGGCTAGCAGTTTCCAGGATTTGGGGTTTTAATGTGAAGATTTACTACTACATATACACACATGCATCTAAGAAACACCAATTTGTTGATAACAAAGTTTTCTCTTAACCTTGGGTGAAGTGTACGTAGGTTGCATGTAAGGGAATCCAAATGTAGACCTGCAGGTGGACACTGAATGCCAAATGATAAAAATGTTCATAGTAGAAGATAGAGAAATTCCGAAAGGCAAAAAACCAAAACCAACCAACCAAATAAACAAAAACACTTGCAACTAGACAAGCCTCCCCCAGGAACATTTTGAGCTTTGTAGGAGGCTGTCTAATTGGGCATTTGAGGGAGCACATTTTGGTTCTGATCCTTTTGGTTAGAGGTGATAGAAATCCAATTCAAATGGCTTAGGCAAAATGGGAGCTTTATTATAAGGACCAGGGTTGTCTGTCTCAGGGACCCAGAGGTAGAAATGTGGCCAGGCCTCAGAAACAGTGAGACAGAGACTCGTGTGCAGTCGGGGTGCTCCTTCTCTGACTCTTGTTTCTTCCTCTAGCCATTTACGGACCCCCACCCTGGCCCAGCATGGTGGATTGGCTGTGGGAGGCTCTGGCCCACAGGGCGCACACATGGACCCACAGCTGCAACAACTAGGCGTGCTATACTATCGTTTCTGCTGCTGGAAAGAGAAAGATCCTCTCATTTCCAATTCTAGAATTACTAGGGAAGGAGAAAAGTGTCCTGGCTTGGGTCAGATGTCTACCCTGGACCACTCAGGTATGGCCAGGGGCCAGGCAGATTGTGCATAATGCCTCTTCTTGTGACAACTGTGCGTGTATGTGTGCACATGTGAGGATGTGTATGTGTGAGTTTCCCACAAAAACTGGAAGTAGGGACAGTGAAAGGAGATATTGGCAGACAAAACAATACCTAGTACTGTATATATTTTCCATATTTGAATAGCTGAGATGAAACTATATGTAAATATATCTTGTTTTATATGCTAAATGTTATGTCCTTAGCATTTTCCCAGCCCCCCAAAATCTTTATAAACGGCATTTTTGAATTATTGCATTGTAATCAATTATTTGGATTTACTTAGCAAATTCCCAATTGTTAGATATTTAGGTTGTTTCCATTTGAAACATTATTTTTGGCTGTTATTAGTAATGCTATGCTGAAAGGAAATTTTCCTGATTCCATGCAAGGATTAGGTACATTATTACAAATTAAAAAAAAAAAAGATTTGGTACCACAGTTCTCTTCCCCATTGCAAAGCTGATTCAAACTGTTCTGGATATCACCCCACTTCATTTTCCCATTTATGCTTTCCCCAAGCCAAAAATGACAGTGAGAGTTGATGGTTGAGCAGCAAGAAGGAGAGTGGGCAGGGATGCAGGTGTGGTGGTCCCTGGGCAGCCCATCTCCCTGGTCCCTGTCTGTTTCCCTTCTGGAAATAGATCTAGGTAAAGTAAACCATCTGCAAATCAAGCACCCTCAAAGTTAGGCATGTCAGGAAGGAGGCTGCCTTCAGAGGGGGCTGGAGGAGGCCATGCCGGAGAATCCAGGTGTGGAAATAAAGGGGAGCAGGGGGTCAAGGTGAAGGGTGTGGGGGTGGGGGTCTGAGCAAAGGCTGGCTCTTCAATGTGTGTGAAATTCACAACCACCTTGCTTTGGGGACCAAACAAGAGTTGCCCAGCCACTAACCTGCCACATTCTCCTCTGGGAAGGTCATTCTCTGAATGTCTCTGGTTTTTAGCATCCTGTGATTTTTCCCAAGTTAAAGTTAAACATTTGCTTGGATTGAAATGTGGCTTTAAAGGCCTTTTGTGGAATAGTGAGATTTCCTGAATGTGGGGGTCATTGGATGTTTTCTAGTAGACAGTGAAGCATTACTGAATGTGATAAACTTTTCTTCTTAGCTGGAGGGAGTTCAAATTATTTGAAGGAAGCCCTATTGAATGCCACTAGAGAAGGAAGAAAACTAAAAATCATGACCTACCCTGTGCTGAATGCTCTGTATGTATTTTATCTTCCTCAGGTTTTAAACGGTGGCACCCTGAACTCTCTGTGTTAGATTGGCTGGAATTAGAGCCTCTCTATTTTTTCAGGTGATTTATGTTTTGGGGAGAAGGTACAGAATGTCCTCTTGTCATTGTTTTGCTGCATTTTCTAACACTTTCTATTTGTGGAATTCTATGGTTTTTATTAGATATTCCAGTTCCTTCTGTCCTGGAGTGGCTCCAACTGATGTTTTATCATTCTTATTTGTTTTGAATAATAATAAGTGAATAATAATACTAAATGCTGTGACTCCAGGAGGTGGAACATTTCTCAGGCTGGAGCTGTATTTAATTTTGTTTTGGAAACTGCTGAAATCATTCATCACAACAGGGCTAAGAGGCGCTACATTTCTGATTGGGGTTAGGAGAAAAGGAAATGAAAATATTCTTGCTTACTTTGGGAGGAAAGGAGACTGATACCTGAATATGTTGCTTGCGTTCTTGGTGAGGCTACAACTATAAGCTTGAGAGCATCTTGGCAAATCTTGAATGAATGGGAAAACCCCACTCTTTTGGACTTTAGTACTAAAACTTGGCGTCTGGGAACATCGATCTCCATTTTTACTCTGTCTTGTAAAGAGTTTGGCAAGTAAAGAACAATGCAAACAGCATAGCAGAAGTGAGGAGCCCCCTAAAAGCCCTACAGTCCCAGCTCCTGTGAGGGCACATCTGAAGGCCCTCAATCTGGCCACCTCGGTTGAAAAAGGCTTTGCCAACTAAGGGAATTGAGGAATATTGTCTCAAGCTGAAAAAACTGCAGCTCCTATTAGAAAACCTCACTATGACTTCCTCCTAATTCAGATCTCCCTCTGAGCAAGGAAAGCTGTAGTTAGTAAAATAAAAGCAGAGTTTTAGAGTAACTGATTCTGTTCAAGAAATTAAAACAGGGGGCTCAGACTTTTTTTTTTCTGTTTCCTCATCTTTAAAGTAGGGATGATGACGGGTTCTCCTTACGGGATTGCTGGAGGATTAATTGAGCAAGTTAATGTAAATTGGTTAGAACAATACCTGGCATGAAGTCAGTGATCGACAAATACTAACTACAGTGGGACCTCCATAGTTGAGTATCTCCTTACATTGACACCTCCTTAAGTTGACCTAATTTCCGTAGACCAGACACACATTGCACGTACGTGTCAGTACAGTAGGCCTAGTTCCTTATGTTGACCACCTCTTCATGTTGACCAGTTTGGTACAGTTCCTTGGGTGGTCAACTTACAGAGGTGCTACTGATTTATTTATTTTGGGTGGGCAGATGCATAGCAGTTGCATGCTGAATTGCATTGGAGTTTTGCTCATGTCGATATGACAATGAGGTTGTGTTCCTTGTTCCCTGTTTCCTGAGCAGACATTTGGAATAGAAAGGAGAGAAAGTTTGAGGCTCACTGAAAAAAGGAAGGAGGAAACAGATGTTTATTGAACCTAAACTATGTAGCAGGTACTGCCCCACCATTATTTTATTGTTTAAGAAATAATACGTGGATATTAAATATGAATGAATAATGTATGATAATAAAGTATGGAAAATTTTGTCTCTTTTAGGGAGCAGGAGAAGTGAAGAATCTTGCCAAGTGAGGGCGGTGTGTACATAGGAGGTCCAGGCTCCAACCCAGCATGCCCTGCTTCCGTGTCCACCCAAGGTCCCCAACCGCAGACCACCTGCCATGATCACTCCAGAGAACACATAGCTCAGTGAGTGATTTATGTTGGGATCTGATGAACCAAGGCCAGCCTACCGTAGCCAGGGAGGCTCACAAAGAGAAGGAGATGGCTCCTTGCCACGGTCCTAGGGGAGAAGTATGGCAGTGGCCAACTCCCAGGTGCTCAGCAAGGCTTGGGCTGTTGTGTCCAGATGGCCCTATTGTTGTCTAACTTCAAGCAAGACTCATGACCTCCCAGAATCCTACTTTCATCCTCTGTAAAATGGGGATGGCAGCACCCACATTACAAGATAGTTAGAAATAACCTCTGGAAGTATGCATTACAGTGCCTGCTACCCCATTCAGTTGTTATAGGATGAATTGTGTCCCCTTCCAAATTTATGTGATGAAGTCCTGAGTCCCCGTACTACAGAATGTGACCTTATTTGGAAATAGGGTCATTGTAGATATAATTAGTTTAGATGAGGTCATATTGGAACAGAGTAGATCCTAGTCTAACCTCACTGGGGCCCTTACAGCAACCACCAGAAACTAAAGGAGATGCCTGGAACAGATTCTCCCTCTCGGAGCTCAGAAGGACCAAGCTCTGCTGACACCTCCATCTTGACTTGCAGCCTCCGGAACCGTGAGGCAATTGTTCAGATCACCCAGCAGCTCTAGCACAGGAATGCAGGGACAAACAAGAGCCTACGCTTATCTTTGATGATCCTGTGGCTCCTCTGTGCCTTCTTGGTGGCTTCCTCTGGGGGGACCTCGCAGGCAACCCACGCCACTGTTGGGAGGGGTGCACAAAGGAGAGGCTCTGGAAGGTGGGAGGCCTGGTGCCTGCGACTTGCTCGAGAGTGACGTGTCCCCCTTGACCAAGTGTCTCCGCCGCCCACAGCTCAGCTTGGGTGGAGGGTCTGCCCCGCCTATCTCCCCCTCGTGTCCGGGTACCCGGGTTCTCCTGCTCCTCCTCCCATCCATGTCGTGGGGTCTCAGGGAAGGCCAAGCCCCAGTAAGGATCCCGGATCCACCGAACAAAGATGCCTGGCTTGGCAGAGGGATCACAGAAAATGGTCAGGACAGCTCTTGGCGCCCGGGAAGTGCTTCTGCAAACCGCCTCCTTGGCTGTGGGCCCTCAGAAGAATCACCACGGGGCAGAGAGAGAGCTGGAAGCAGCGGGGATGCTGTGGGACTGGGGAGAAGGTGTCTGGCCAAGCAACGAGTAACTTCAGAGTGAAGAGCAGGAAGCAAGCCGGTAGTATTCGGATTTATCTAAATTCTGGGGGTAGGAGAAGGAAAGCAGGGGCTGGTGAGGCTTGGGGAGAGTTCCGGAGTGCACTATTTTTCTTTCTTCCTTTCTCGTGCCCCCTATCTTCTGTGTATTGCTTCCCTCTCCTGCTTAGCTGGGGGCTTATGGGGCCAACCTTCTGTTGCACCTGCCGAGTCCTCCATTAATCTGATCTGTTTCCCAACATGTGATTTAGGGGTGTTGTGTGCCCTGAATGCTGGTGGGGGGGTCAGTGGCAGGAGGGGAGAGAGAAAGGCAGGGGGAGAAAACTCCCATTTGATCTGCTGAAACGCACCTTAAGAGCAAAGCCACACACATTACTGAAGGTATCAGCTGGGTCCTGCCTACAGTTATGTCAAACAAAGTGTGCTGCGAAGTGCCAACTCTCCCTTTGTGCTGTGACACCGAGAGCTGCCAAAAGATATTAAAAAGCTTGCATGAACTAGGTGATGGCAGCTGTAACTATCTAAGTTATTGCCTGGCAGCTGCAGCACTGCCTCGCTGCTGCTGGCCGCCGTTATAGTTGGTTCTCCATTTGTTTGCCCTTTCTCTAGCAACCGGCAGCACCAAGCCTGCAGTGGGCGAGCGGCTGCCCCAGCCCCCTCGCGCTTGCAGGAGGGGAGACTTGCAGCGAGCCACTTGGAGAGGCACCCTCGCGCAGCTTCTGGGAGAAGTTGTATTTCTCTTGGCCAGCCCCCAAGCCTGGTTTTGCATGGGTCAGCTCGACTCCAAGGAACCTTGGACGAGGGGATGGGCGAGAGGATGGCACAGAGGCGAGCGCGCACACCCAGGCGCGCACACCAAATGCAGCTTTTTGTGTTTGTGTGTGTGGCTTCTTTCCCTTCCATGTTGGCGCTGAGTGAGCTAGAACAATATCGCCAGCTCCAAGCCCTGCCAGTCCTACATCTGCTCCCTAAAACCTCCAGCAAATAAGAATACGGTGGGGTTGTTTAACCAACACTTACAATATACACACTTTTCAGCTTTTCTCCCCCTGGGTTGCCCAGGCTCAGGGATCTGGATGCTGGTGGCGAAGGGTTGAGAGATAAGGGGCTAATGATCCCTGTGGGCATCTGTCTCCGAAGCCTCCTTCTCTGGCATGTTGATCTGTGGCATAAAATACATTTCATTGTCATGGGCTTCGGGGAAGGTGTCTGTACCGCGAGCTGGTTTTTTGTATTCTTCTGTTGAGTTTGGTCTTTTCAGCTGTCTGTTAAATAATTCATACAGCTCATGAAAGTAATATTTCTGGGATGTAGGGGGTTCCATTTTTCCAATTCCCTTTCACTCTATCTTTTTTTTTTTTTTTTTAAAGCGGTTGTGGGGAGAACTTGGCAGGCGTGGCCTGGGTGGTATAATAAAATCTTCTGTCTTTTCCTCTCACCTCTCCAGCTCAGGCTGGGAGGCCAGGAGGGGTTGCTGACCTTCAGCAGGCCAAATCAAGGTCAAGCCTGAGGTCTGAGTTTGGTTTTCATCTCAGAGTTCAGCTGTCAGAGGCTTCCAAAGGCACAGGCCTTTCTCACTGTGGTGGGGTGACCCACTAGAGCCGTTTTTCCTGCTGGGAGGGCCTTTCTTTTCAATAGCCCCAGATGCTTGCCCAGTGCCTAGCATGGGACATCGCCCCTGCTGGGTAGTTAATGAGAGTCTGGCAAAATGGATTGAACTGAGGCCATTCTGGAGGAAGGCAGGGCTCAGCATTCTTAACCTCTGTTATCACGGTCGAATCATTCAAATAACTGGATTGGCCATTTTGTTTCTCTTCGTGTGTTGGATAGGTAGTTAGGTGTTGTCAATGCAAAAGTGAAGCCTCTTGTTATGGCGGCTCCATGTTCTAGCCTCGCAGAGCCCCAAGGCTAAGGTGTGTGTCCCAGCGGATGCTGGCCCCCACTTTCTGTGTTCACCTATTCCTCAGGAACTCTCAACTGCACTGAAAGTTCCCTGAGAGTGGGGACCAGATCTAACTTGTTTATTACTGATGCTATATGAAAGGATATTTTCAAAATTAAAACATGTTTTTATGATGTCACATGCAAACGTCTTGAATGTCTGAGGTGAGAAGGTGGGTTTTTTGAGCACACCATTTCAGTAGAATTCCCAGGCCTTTATCCAGGATCTCTTCAGCCCTTGAGGGGCTGTTTTTGAATTCTGTGCCCAGAAACTGGCTTGTGTGAGACCCTTCCCTTGAAAGAGGTGCTTTGGGCTGACCACCACTTGCTGGTATATGCCCCAGGGTGAAAATTCTGTATCGTCATCTGTAAGCTCTAACCACTTCAGTGAATTATGGAGGGGGCAGTTGTGGACTGAATGTTTATGTCCCCCTATCCACATATTGAAGCCCAAACCTCCAGTATGGTTGTATTTGAAAATGGGGCATCTAGGGATGTAATTAAGATTTAATGAGGTTATAAGCATGGAACCCTGATCTGATAGGATTGGTGCCCTTATAAGAAGAGACAACAGAAAGCTTGGTCTCCATTCTTATCCCGGCCTCCCACACAGAGGAAATGCCATGTGAAAGCATAGTGAAAAGCTGACCATTTGCAAATTAGGAAGATAGCCCTCTTGGGAAACTGCATCAACTGGTGCCTTGATCTTGGACTTTTCATAACTGTGAGAAGTGAATGTCTATTGTTGAAGCTGCCCAATCTATGGTATTTTGTTATGACTAAGACAGGGAGATTAAACAACATAAAACATAAATCTTAGTATAGCATTTGGCACATAAAAAAGAAAATCATAAATGTTATAAGTTTTTCTCAGGTGTTTGTGGCCTAGGAGGTCAAGGGCACGTGTCTGGGGGTGAAGGAGTGGGGAGAGATTGAGGAAGCTCCGTGTCCATGTGGGGAAAGGGCTGGAATGTTTGTAGATGAATCCTGGAAGGTGATGGAGGAGGCAGGATGATAGAGGGCTTGAGTGATGGTTCAGAGATCTGTGGAGGGCAGAGAAGTACAGCCTTTCTGACCTGACTCCACCATGGGAAGGAGCAGGTGGTGCTGTGCTGTAGTGAGGGCCTGCTGTTGCCAGGCCTATGCCTTGCACCTCACACATATCCCCCTGCTCAGCTCTTCAGCCACCCCTGGTTAGTGTCCCCATTTCCCCCGCCCCCATTCTACAGACAAGGAAACTCCTTTCACTTACAACAAGGAGAGCCAACACTTGCTCCCCACCTGCAGGTGTCCCGGAACAGGTCTGCTCTCAGTCCTCATAGCAACCTCGTGGGGCATTGGTTTCTATCATCCTGACTTCATAGATGAGGACGTGTAGCAGAGTGCTGTTAAATAATTTGCTTGAAGCCACAGAGTTAGTGGGCTGGTGCAGAGGTTTAAACCCAGCTGGGTGACTTCGGAGTCTGTGCTCACAGTCACATGCTTTACTGACTGGGGAGTTAATAATGGGGTCTGGATCCCACATTGCAGGACTGCAGTTTGAATTGGGGTCCAAAACTTTCCACAATGTTGTACTTTTCTGGAGGCAGGAATTGTGATTCTTAATAATGGGGTTCTGCTGTGATGAGAGCAGCAGTAATATTAAAAATAGAAGAGGAGAGATGATGACAGTGACTTAACATAAGAGAGAGATGGTGTCCACACCCCTATAGGGTGGGGCTGGGTGGGTAGCAACAAGTGGGGTGCAGAAAAATAGCTGTGGCATTTGCGGGAGAAGGTGACAGGTTAATGCTCACAACAACCCCTGGACGTTGGTGCTATTACTATTCCTATTTTCTAAGTGAGGAAACTGAAGAACAAAGAGGCTAAGAAACGTTCCCAAGACTAGACAGCTACTAAGTGGCAAAGCCAGGATTTGAACCCAGGTGGTTTGGCTCCTGTACCCAGCCTCTAGCCATTATACCATATTGCCTTCAATGGAGATTTGATAATTTACCTTTTACCATTGACTTGGGGGAGGATTTTATAGGCAAAGTAAAGAAGAGGGTGGTTACATTGCTCTTCACTAGCCAGACAGAATGGGGATTTGCACTGTATCTAAAAAGCTGGGGGCATTCTGGGCCCAGGTACCACCTGGGAGGGTTTTCTTCTTAGTGAGCACTGAGCAAGTAGATTGTTATTGATGACAGCAGACTTCACCAGGACAGGTGCACTGAGGTGACAATCTGGGGTGTTCCCACCAGGCCCCTATTTCACTTCCTCTGACACTGCAGGGGCTCTGTGTGGTTTGTACCAGCCCTGTGGTGCTGTTGCTGTTCATAGGTGCCAAGCTCAGGAAGAAAGGCAGTCAAGAGTGGGGCCTGCTCGAATTTGAGTCCACTCAGCTATTTCCTGGCTGTTTGGCCATGAGTGAGTTACTAATCCCTCTCAGTGTTATAGTTTTGATGTTGGTCCCTTCAGACTTCATGTTGAAATTTGATTCCCAGTGTTGGAGGTGAAAACAAATGGGAGGTGTCTGGGTCATGGGAGCTGATCCCTCATGAATGGCTTTATGTCCTCGAGGCAGTGAGAGTGTTCCTGCTCTATTATTCCTGAGAGAGCTGGTCATGAGCCTGGCACTTCCCTATGCTCTCTGGCTTCCTTTCTCACCATGTGATCTCTGCACACACCAGCTCCCCTTCACCTTCTGCCATGAGCAGAGGCAGCCTGAGGCTGTCACCAGGTACCCAAACTTTCAGCTAGCAGAATTGTGAGCCAAACACACCTTTCTCTTTTTAAATTATTCAGTCTTAGGTATTTCCTTATGGCAACACGAATGGACTAAGGCCCTCGGTTTCCTCTTCTGTACAATGTGGATAGTCACGGTACTCTCCCAGGGTTGTGATGAGGATGAAATGAACGAAGTGCATAGAGCTATGCTTTGTACACAGTGCCTGCTATTACTGTTCTTGCTACTATCTGTGTCCCAGCAGGGCTGTCTGTCTTGTGTTTATAGCTGACACACCACCATGCCTTGAAGGCTCTGCAGGTCCTCCTTCCACATCTGGGGGGATGGCGCCAACTTCTCTGCCCTCTTTGACGCGGCCTCTTCATCACTGATGACAGATGTCAGGGAGGCTCGGTAGGGATTTAGAATTCAGTGGAGTCAACTCCCTTAGGTCTCCTCTGTGGCTCTGTGGGGTTGAGATCTACCCAGTTGAGTAATCAGCAGCTGAATGCCATATGTAAGGGCTGAGGTCAGAGACCCAGCCTGGGCTGCCCCTTCAGTTCACCTCCAGTTCTTAATGACTGTGGAATTGCTTGTTTTCTTTGTGTCAGAAGGTGTCCTGTCACTTTTTTTTTTTTTTTTTTTTTTACCATCTTCATAGATGTTACAAGTTAAGTCATCAAGGCCTTTAGACACAATGAGGGGAAGGGATCTGAGGGCAGAGAGTCAGCTCTTGCATCCTTTTCTCTCAAACCACCTTAGTATCAACCAACTATTCCTAGAGCACCTTTTGTGCAAGGCTCTGAGAATACAATACGGACAAGTTGGACACAGCCCCAGCCCACAAAGAGCTTTTAGCCCCGTAGGGAGGGCAGTTCAACAAGCATGAAGAGGGTGTGCTGGAGAGTGAAGCGGGACATCCCAGACAAAGCTCTCCTGAGGCTTTATCTGTAGCGTGGTTGCTGGAGGGAGTTGTATCTGATATGCCAAACTTACTCACATTTGAGAGAATCTTAGAGCGTTTTCTGACTTAGCAATAATAAGTACATTGCAAGGTTTTATAAAACCCATAGATTTAAGTTTTTCATTTGGTTTATAATTGCCTGGCTTCCAATTGCCCATAGGTAATTTGTAGTCTCAGACTGACATATCCCTAGCACTTTTGGTTTTTTTTAAGTGCAGCCTTTCTGCACTTAGCACATCAAATTTGTCTTAGTCAACAAACATCATCCACAATGAGCCTACTATGTGCTGGGTGTCAAAATTGAAAGCTTCAGTTCAAAGAACTATAATCTTATTTGTAAAAATGTGAGCACACATTGATTTTTATAAATCTGATATCTAATGTATTAAGCGGGTTTACTTTTAAAAGGAACCTTCAAGTTCAGTGTTTGAAGTTCTGTACTTTGGGTGTCCTTAGGGTGAGGTGTACTTGAACTCCTTTCAGCTGAAGCTAAAGGAAATAGTATTCTAGAACTGAAGGACGCTAGGTAACTGTCTGGCTCAACTTCTTGAGTTTTTCAGATGATTTTAGACCTTAAAATATGACATGACTGTTTCTGGTGACTGAGCTGGCCAGTGGCAGAGCCCTGGCTTATTATCTGGGGTTCCCTGCTATATGCCCCCCCTCCTAAGTCAGTTGTCTGGGCTTTTGGGGTTTTGGGGTTATCTGCGGGTTTGCCTTATCCATTCCAGGTTCCTGGTCTCAGTATAAGGAACTGGCCCCATCACATCTCCATCAAACCAGAATGGGACTTTTAAATCTCTGGCTGTTGTTCTCCCCCGAGGTGTGGTCCCCATTTTGGGCACTCCCCTTCCTCTTGGAGCTTTTGCGTAGAATTTAAATCCTGCTACGACATTTTGGCTGCTTGAATTCACTGATTTTTAAGTGCACACATGATGCTGATAGACACTTCCTCTGTGTCCAGAAAACCCACTAAAGGAGTAAGGGCAGATGCAGCCACGACTGCCCCTCGTCGGGGAGGCCACCAAACAGAAGGGCACAAGAGTAGAAACATGGCACATGAGACCTATCGCCCCACTGCTGCTGCCCTGGGCACGTCAGTGCCTGTGGGCTGCTACCGCTCTAGGCATATGGAGCATGGACACTGGGGGGGGGGAGCGTGTGGCCTTGGAGGTTGCCCCTGCCAACAGCCACTCTGATGAGGACCTGGGGTGGGGGGCAGGAAAGAGCCCCACGCATTCTTCATGCAATTCTTTTTTTTTTTTTTTTTTTAAATACATGTATTTTATTATTCTTCATTACATTATTCCCCCCCCCCAACCCGTCCGTGATAAGACAGAATTGATTTACAGAAAAGAATACAGAAAACACCAAAGCTCCTGGTAGTGGGAGAGATTTCAAGTAGGGAGAGAGAAGCTCTCTCCATTCCTCTCCCGGTTGAATTTTCACTTTTTAGAAGAATGTGCTTCCTTGCCCGGCTCTTCCATCATGACTACCCTTACAAACAACACATAATGATCAAATCTGGGAATCGCGGTTTCCATCACCTCAAGCATTTATCATTTCTTTGGGTTAGGAAAATTTTAACTTTACTATTTTAGTATTTTAACATACACAATAAATTACTGTTAACTAGCATCACCAATCCGTAAATTTAGTGCATTTGCTCTAACTGCATTTTGGTATCTATTAACCCTTAGCACTTCATTTCCCCCTCGCTGCTCCCCTTCCAGTCTTTAGTAGACATTCTCTACTCTCTGTCTCCAGGAGTTCACGGTTTAAAAACTTTTAGCTCCAACATGAGTAAGAATATGCGAAATTTGTCCCTATCCCTGGCTTATTTCATTTAACATAATGTTCCACCCATGTTGCTGCAGGTGAAAGTCTTTCTTACGGCTCAATAGTTGTGTATTTGTGGCCACATTTTTGTTTTCTGTTCTTCTGTTGATGGACACTTAGGTTGTTTCCATATCTGGTTATTGTGAATAATGTTGCAATAAACTCAGGACAGCAGGTAACTCTTCAATGTGCTGCTACCCTTTCTTTTGGCTGCATACTCAGCAGTGATATTGCTGAATCATAGGCAGTTCTATTAATATTTTTATTTTTTGAGAAATCTCCGTATGATTTTCCATAGTGGCTATACTACTTTGTATTCCCATTAACAGGGAATGAGTTCCTTTTTCTTATTATTGTAATCACTCTTGAGCAAGCGCCTACAATCTGGCATTAATTGATTTGCAAATTCTGAAATTTGTTAAGGGAGAATTCCCATTTTTTGGAAATTTAAAAAGCTGGGATTTTTATCTCAAGAATGAAACTTAGAGAAGAGAGCATAAAAGTCTAGATAGAATAGATGTTTATATACCAGGGTTAATAGTCTTCTTCTTGCCCAAAGTAAAGTTTATCCAGTAAGTAGGAAGAAGATTGGTAAACTGCAAGACAGTAGAAGGAAGAGAAAAGAGGGGTAGCAGGCAGCCCTCAGGGTAAACACAAACTACAAAGGGGATGCTTCTAAGCAGGGTTGGGGGAATCTCAGAGCTTGTTTGCACCTCCTCCCTAGTACCCCAGAACAGACGATCTTTCCAGAGATTGCTTCTCTGCAGTATAGCACTGGACTCTCCTGGGAATTTGACTTTACCAAAACTGTAGTTGAACAAGTTATCTAGAGGGAATGATGTAGAGGAATTTGGGGATCCCAGTAAATCTGACCATAATGAGGAAAGGAGCCGTCAGACCCCCAAAGCCAAGACTCACAGAAAAACTCAGTCCTGCTGGTCCTTGGGGTGGCTTACAGCAACCCCCAACTCCTGGGCTTAGGCGATTCTCTTGCTTCAGCCTCCCAAGTAGCTGGGACTACAGGTGCCCACCACAACGCCCAGTGATTTTTTGTTGCATTTGGCCAGGGTTGGATTTGAACCCAACATCTTCCGTATATGGAGCCGACACCCCACCTACTGAGCCACAGGCACTGCCTATGTCAATTTATTTTCCTTTAAAAGGAAAACGAAGAAAGACAGGGGTTTACTCTTCCTCCCTTCCGAGATACAGGGGAAGGAAAGAATATATCCAAAATATCATTACCTAAAACTCTCAAAATACTCCACCATTGCAAATGCTCAATAACTCCTGATGTTGAGAGTTCTCAGTTAAAGTTCAAGTCAACAAATCTTGGAACTAAAGCTAAAGAAATAAATTCTCTCTAACTGCTCCACTTTCCCTACCAATTGCCACTAAAAGGAAGAGAACAGGGCTCTGCTGCTGAGCCAGCCTGTGAAAACCAGCTCGGTCACCAAACTGTTGACAAGAACAGGAAATGAGAAAGTCCATTCCTGCCTGGTAAAAACATGCTCTGAGTCCACTAGTGTGTGTACACTCAGTGCATGGGGACAGAAAGCCTGGGAGAGAACACTCTGGACCTTCCCACATGAAATACTTTTTACAAGATGAGGAAATGTCATTGCAGAGGAATAGATAACCCTGACGACTCAACAAACATAGTCCCGGGAATTCCAGGCCCTCACAAATCTGATTTGTCCCTCTCTCTTCTGAGAAGAGCCGTGATTCCCTCTTCGAAGGCAAACATAAAGAAGTAACACGTGTGCCCCTATAATACAACTCTGGGTATATTCATCCTCCAACATATCACAAAGACATCACTTTCAAGGAATTGTATTTCATGATGTTGTTGAAGGAAACAATGAAAATGTAAACAAACATATTTCTACTAAGAAACCTATACTATAGAAAACTTGCTCATGAGAATGAAATCCTTTTTCTATGCAAACTTATCCCATTGATGAACCGGAAACCCCCACCCCATTTTTCTCCTTAGAAGCATTTGCAAATCACCTTTAAGTATAAAAAAATGTGCTTGGCCTTGAAAAACTTGCACATGAATGTGGTAATTTCACACTTATCAAGTGTTTTGTGTATTTGTTGTTTGTGTTTCAGTATCTTCACAGACATGTGCTTAAATGTATATACTTATTTTTAGTAAATTATATTTTTAGAACAAATCAACAGGAATAGTGTGAAATATCCCAAATGTTGATACACGTAGATGTACAGATTTATGTGAATATAGGCATCCTTCAGAAAAGAAAATATCAACACACTTCACTTTTTAAATGTTACACATAATAAACAATAATGTTTGTATTAATACATAAGGAGAAATTTGTTATGATATTTATTTGCAATCTTAAAAACAGATCATGAGTTTTAAATTTGGCTTCTTCCAAATTATCATAGAGGAATTTTTTTGCACTAATAAAAATTAAAGGTGATGAAAAATATCCTCTTTTTGATATAGAAAATTAGCTGGATAGAAAATAAGTCATGCCACACAATCTAACTTGACCTATACTGCTTATGAAAGTGATTCATAACCTTTCATAAAATATTAACAGATACTATTAATTTTTACTTTAATGTTATCATGAGGCTACAAACAGATTACAGTGTTAAATCAGTTTGTTAGCTAAGGTCCCCGTTGTAGTTGTGTTCCTTAGCACCGAATACATTGGGTACTTGTTTTTCCATTCTCATGATAATTTACTAATGCTCTCCAACTCTATCCAGGTTAACATAAAAGATGTGAAGTCTCCATATTTTTTTAGTTTAAAAAGTATTCCATGGTATACATATACCAAGGTTTATGTATTCACGGGTTGATGGGCACTCAGTGATTGTAAATTCAGCTGTGATAAACAATCTGGTGCAAATATCCTTAAGATAATTTTTTTTTCATTTGGGTAGATACCTAGTAATCAAATGGATCAAATGGAACATCTATTTTCAGTTACAGATACTAATTTATTAAGTACTTATTTATACATATATTTTGTTTCTTTTATTATTAAAGAAACAAAAACTACTCTAGAGTATGCTAGTATACAAAAAGAATGCCTCATTTTTTTTCCTGATAATCTCAATTTAAAGGTACCTTTCTGTACGTCCTTTTTGTTTTCTGTTTCCAACATTTTTAAGGTAATTTCCTCAGTTAACTTTATGGGAAGATGCACATTTATTTCCTTTCTCTCCTTCACTGTTATAACCATCAGAATTAAAATACACCTTTTGCAATGTTTCCTGTCTGTATACTTCTCTTCCCATCCCTCAAGACCATTATGGTAGGCAAGCTCTGTTGTCCCCAAGATTCTTAAGCAAACTTCTAAGCTCCAATTTTTTGTCCAGGTTTGTCTTATATTCACACCACCTTTGAATTAATTACCTTAAGGTGGTTCTTACATAAAACAAGTAATCTACTGGCTTGCTATCCTAATATTAAACTGGAGACCTTTTAATTCTTACAAAAGGGATAGGAGAGGATCTCAAAGCAGCACATAGGAGTTCTGACAGTTAAATTCTGGAATTTGCCACTTGTGCTTATGTTGGCAGCACTGTACAAACAACTTGGTAAGGTTTCATAACCTTTGTATATCAGTATCTTGCAGCTGTGCTCATGTTGATGTGTGGTAGTATCTTGCTAAGTAGGATCCATTATCCACATAATTTTATGTGTTTTTGTGTGCCATCAGAGAAGGTTGTAGCTTGAAGTAAACCAATGAACAAACATTAAATTTCTTGTTAAACTGGGAAAGAGTAGAAGTGAAATCAGGAACATGTTAGTCATTTATGAGGATAATACCATGAAGAAAATGGCAGTGTTCAAATGGATCATGTGTTTTTCTCAGGGGACAAAAACGTCACTGATGAAAAGTGTCAGGGTGGCCAGTTACACACAGAACTGATGAAAATGTTACAAAATTCATTGAATTGTGCATCAAAATTGTCATCTGACTGTGAGAAGCATTGCAGACTAAGTAAAAATTGGTAAAGAAATAGGAAAATCTTAATTGATAATTTAGCATGAGAAAGGTACATGCTAAAATGATCACAAAGGAGGTCACCAATGAATAAAAGTGAAGGAGAGTCAAAGTTTGCCAAGACTTTCAGAGAAGCAAGATGACATGTTTTGGACCATGTCATCCCTGGTAAGGAAACATGAGTGTGTCAATGTGACCCTGAAACTGGAAAGTCCACAACCCCAAAAGTTCCATTGGTCCAAATCAATAATTGAAATGATATTGCTAATCCTTTTTGATATCAGAGGGATTGTTCATTATAATTTAGTTCAACTGGACAAACAGATAACCAAGATTACTATTTGGATGGGCTGAAAGGCTCTGTGAAAAAACTAGATGAAAATGACCTGAACTTTTTGCCAACAACTCATGGCCTTTGCATCATAGCAATGCACCTGGTCCTACGGCACTGTCTGCAGGGGAGGTTTTAGCCAATAAACAAGTGATTGTGTTAGAACCCCGTCCCCACTCACCTGATCTCACCTCCAAGGACACTTTTCTTTACCCTAAATAAAGGAAATGTTGGAAGGAAATAATTTGATGACATTCAGGATGTCATAAAGGGTAATACAATGTGTGACAGCTCTGATGGCCATTCCAGAAAAAGAGTTCAAAATTGCTATGAACTGTGGAGTAGGCACTGGCATTGGTGATTAGCTTCCTAAGGGGAATACTTTGAAGATAGCCATAGTGATACTCAGCAATAAGGCATGTAGCTCTTTTTCTACAAGGAGTTCATGAACTTAATTGTAATATCTCATACCTTAACCTCATGTTTAAACAAGTCCATATTCTGCCCAGACTACATCTTTTGGAAAAGAATGGCATAGTAGTTAAGCATGCTGTCTAGCCATACTGTTTGTGTTCAGGTACATCTTTGTCTTGTGTGGCAAGGGGTGGCTTATTTAGTGTCCTTCTTTTCTGGTCCATTTTCTCATCTGTAAAATGAATACCATCGTCTTGAGGTTTTTAAAGGACCGAGTGAGTGGTGACATGCGAAGTTCTGAGAATAGTATTTGGTACGGAGAAAGTCCTTGATAAATATAAGCTATCCTTTCATGTCATTTGAAATTGTCTCTTTTGACAGTCAAAAAAAATGTTTGAATATCAGCAAATTTATATGACTTTAACCAGAAATCTTTTTAACATAGTACATTGTCTTCCCTGTACTCTGCAAGTCAAAACTTTAAAGTTTTCCTTCATAAAACAAGAACCTGTAACGCTGTTTCAGTAGTTTGACATTTTGATCTGTTTTGCTTTGGGATCCATCTTTACAGCCAGATGTCATTATTTCATTTTCCATGTCTAAAACCTGCTCACACATAAAAGTAGACTTGTTCTTAGTCTCTTAAAACCATCATTTTCTTTTAAAAGCTTTAAATATTACAAATGTATTTTGCTTTGCATAATGTTAGAACATGTACACATAATTCTGTAGGATTCTCGTAAATGTCAAGACAAATCAATTCTGCAAATGTCAGCCCGACTTTCACAGAAACTCAGATCTCTGATGAAGGATCCTCCTTTAATTCATAGTAGGAGTTGTAGCATTTCCCTTTACTGCCTTCTCTATTGGAGAAAATCTAAGTAGCTGTCTTCTTCCTTACATACTCAACTTGGCATTTTAGAGGCACCATCTGAAAACATATGTATGATAATGGTAAAATAAACTATTTGCATGTGTATAAAAACTCTTAAATATTGATATATATTTCTACTTTCTCAAATTAAATAAGAAATGATACATTCATTTTTAAACTTCCATTTTTACCTTTTTTCCTCGTTAGAAATACTGAATTCCAGATTTTTTGGTCAACTTTATTTCTTTAAAGATTTGCATTCATTCTAATATAAATTGTGATAGTTTACAAGGAAAGATCATAGGAAAAACAAAAGGGCCTATTCCACTTGCGTAGAGGGCTGTTTGCCACAGTCTGCCATGAAGAAAAGAAAATTTACTCGTGTGTGTGTGTGTGGGAGTGTGTGTGTATATAAGTCACAATGAAATATCACCTTGCATCTAATTAAAAGACCAAAAGTAATAGATGCTGACATGAACACAAAATAATTTGATGACATCTCTAAGGAAAGTTGCATGGCAATACCAAAGAGAGCTACAAGAAGGCCTGCCTTTTCTTTGATCAGCAATCAGACTACAGGGTATATATATATATATATATATATATATATATACATATGTATATAATATATGCACACACATATATTTAATTTGGGATTTTTTTTTTCTTTTTTGAAATTTCAGATTATTATGAGGGTACACATGATTAGGTTAGATTGTTTGCATTTGTTAGGTTTAGAGCAAGTTATAGTTGATCCCTTCACCCAGGGAGTGTGTTATATATCTGTATTTTGTGCCCATTAAGTTAGAGCTTACCAGTACCCCTACCTACTTTCCTCTTCCCTTTCTTTCCTTCTCCCTCCCTGCACTTGAAATTAATTATGTTTTCAAATTGGTAGTTCTTTGTCTATTGATTTTGTATTAGTATTGAGTACATTGGATACTTGCTTTTCCTTTCTTATGGTACTTTACTAAGACGAATGTTCTTCAACTCCATAGATGTAAAGTCCCCGTCTTCTTTATGGCTGAATAGTATTCCATGGTGTGCCTATACTACAACTTATTAATGTGTTCATGAGTTGATGGGCACTTGGGTTGATTCCACATCATAGTGATTGTGAATTGAGTGGCAATGAATATTCTAATGCAGATGTTATTATGGTAAAAAAACAAATTTTTTTTCTTCGGCATAGACATGTAGTAATGGTATTGCAGTATAAACTACTCTTAGCTATTAGATAGTTCTCCATCCTTCTTTCTATAGAGGCTGTATTAGTCTGCAATTTCACCAGCAGTGTAAAAATTTTTCCTTCTCTCCACATGCACACTAGCATCTGCAGCTTGGAGACCTTGTGATGTGGACCATTCTCATTAGGATTAGGTGATATATCAAGATAGTTTTGATTTGCATTTCTCTGGTGATTAAGGACGATGAGCATTTTTCTTGTGTTTTTTTCACCATTGCTTTGTTTTCTTCAGAGGAAGTTCTGTCCATGTCTCTTGCCCAGTGATAGATGAGACTTTTTGCTCTTTTCTTGGTGATTAGTTTGAGTTCTCTGTAGATTCTAGTTTTTGGCCCTTTGTCAGATTCATAGCATGCAAGTATCTTCTCCCATTCTGAAGGTTGTCTATATGCTTTCGTTCTTCTACCCTTGGCTGTGCAGAATCGTTTTAGTATGGTCATGTCCCATTCAAAAATCTTTATTTTGATCATGTCCCATTCATTTATTATTGGTGTTGCTGTGATTGCCAATAGGTTCTTTTTCAAAAAATCTTTTCCCAGGCCTATAGTGTTAAGATTTTTTCCCACACTTTCTTCTAAAATTTTATAGTTTTATTTCTTAAATTTAAGTCTTATATCAAACATGACTCGTTTTTTATAAGTGGTTGAAAGGTGCAGGCCCAGTTTCAGTCTTCTACATGTGGTTAAACAATTGTCCCAGCACTGTTTATTAAAAACAGATTCTTTGGCAGCTCCTGCAGCTCAGTGGGTAGGGCGTCGACCCCATACACCAATGGTGATGGGTTCAAACCCAGCCCCGGCCAGCTAAAACAACAACAACAACAACAACAACAACAACAACAACAACAAAAAGCCAAGTGTTGTGGTGGGCATCTGTAGTTCCAGCTACTCGAGAGGCTGAGGCAAGAGGATTGCTTAAGCCCAAGAGTTGGAGGTTGCTGTGAGCTGTGATACCACTTCACTCTACTGAGGGTGACAAAGTGAGACTCTATCTAAAAAAAAAAAATAAAAACAGATATTTTTCCCCAGTGGATGATTTTGTTTGGTTTATTGAAGATCAGATGGCGATATGTGGTTGGGTTCATCTCTACATTCTCTATTCTATTCCATAGTTCTAAACCTCTATCTGTTCTCAGTATCGTGCTGTTTTGATCCCTCTAGACTTACAGTATAACCTGAAGTCTGATAACATCATCCCTCCATATTTGTTTATTGGGTATTTTTCTGTTTCCATATTTATTTTTCTTATTGCTATGATTGCCATTGGGGTCTTCTTCATAAATTGTTTGGCTAGACCAATGTACAGAGGAGATTTTCCTACATTTTCTTTTAGAATTCTTGTGATTGCATGCCTTATATTTGAGTATTTTATGCATCTGGAATTGATTTTTGTAAGTGGTGAGAGATGGGTATAGAAAAAAATGCATTATAGAAGCTTTTGTTTTCTCCTTTTTTTCCAAGTAATTTTTATATTATTTACATTAAGTAGATATTAATCCAAGTTACACTGTTTAAAACAGCTACCTATTGGGTCTGCTGTGTACTATTCAGGTGACAGCCAGCCATTATCACTGTATATTTCATTCATGTAATGAAAAATCAAATGTCTCCAAGTCTTACCTTTTAGATACAAAACCACACATTATTAAAAAGCATGGAAAATGTCATATAATGCAAGCAATAACCCAAGGTGAGGTGGAGTAACCAGATGGAAAAGACTAAGAACAGGATTGTTATGAGACAGAGACAATTTCCCATGGCAAAAGTGTGAAAGGAAGACTTAAGTAAAATATAGGCAGAAAAATGGAAAGAATTAAAAAGAGAAAGCAATAAGTCAACAAAAGTAGTGGAGACCCCTCTGCCTTTAATGGTGAAAACAACTTGGGATAAGATCAACAAAAAAGTAGAATATTAAAAACACAATAAACTTTTTAAATCAGCAGAGAGATATCTGTAGTGTGTCAAAGCCAAAGATAATAAAAAAATATGTATTTTTTAAGTAACCATGGAACACTGTCCAGGAGAGACCACATGGTAGGGCATATAACAAGCAAGAACACATTTTGTAATAATTGAAATCACACAAATTGTATTCTCTATCACCATAGAATTATATTAGAAATTATTAAAGAAATTCATGAAATTTATGAGTTGGACACAAATAACTAATGGCCAACGAAGAAATCACAGACAATTTAGAAAATGCTTCAACTTAGAAAGAATGCAACTTATAAGATAGCTAAAATAGTTCTACAGGAGAATTTGCAGATGTACAAGAAAGAAAAATCTCAAGTAAATAACCTAATATACCACCTTTGGAATATAGAAAATGAAAAAATGTCAGAAATGCAGAATCTTAGGTCCCACTCTGGACATATATAATCCACATCTGAGCAAAATCCTTTTGTGATTTATGTGCAAATTCAAATTGGGAAGTACCAGTACATGGTAGGATGACAGGTATTTTTCTATAAAGCAGATGCTAGAGAAAATGTTTAAAGACAATTAAAACTGTTTACAAAATGTACATGTGAGAGAAAATATTTATAAAATTTAGTTACAAAATATGTAAAAATATTTACAAAAATATTTACGAAATTTACATATGAAAATAAATTCTCATGTAATTTGGTACATCTATTATATATGTACTTCTGAGAATATGTTCTCCTATTATACTAACATATGCATATCAAATAATGATATCCTAACAGCATTTTTTATGAAATCTAAAAAATAAAATACTGAAAACAGATTAATACCCTAATCTAAAGCTCTGATTGAATAAATCATGGTACATTCAGACAATCGAGAACTGTGTATTACCTCTTAATTAATATTTGTATGCATATAATATAGAAAATTGAATGAAATGTTGTCAGTTACGTATCACTCAACTGGTGGTTTTCATGTTTACTTTAAAGTTACTGGGTAATTCTTCGGATGTATTATAGTAAAGATATAATACTTCTATAAAAAATATTTTATTTAAAAGTATTTTTTTCATAGAAAGCAGATTATTAAGAAGTATCTTATTTTAAAATGTCTTTTCTTCATTATCTCTGGAGAGTTCATTAGTTTAGTTAAGAAGAGCCTTGAATAGCCAGTTCATATAATGGTACCATGAGCCACTGTGAGTGAAAATGACTTCATGTCTTCACACTGCCATGGATAAGAATACTTTGGCTTTAGGTTTTATACACAAATAAAAATGTGTTATTGTCTAAAATCATTAATCAGTATGCCTAAGTGGTCTGTTGGTATTGAGAGTCAGCCATTTGGGTTTCTATAAATAGCCTGGATTTGTCTTTGTTCACGAAGAAATTTGGGAGACTTTTTTGCCTCAGTACACAGTGTCACTTCAAAGCAAATCAAATGACCGGTTTACACACAGACAATCAACTGTATTAAATCATATAATTGTAATTTTATGCTGTGGTTTATCTAGTGTCTATTATTTCTTGCCACATAAAATCTCTTCAAATTTCAGTATGATTAAAATACACTTCCACTCATTCAGAATTTCTGAGTTGAATTTCATTTGATAATAAAGAACTTGTTAAAAACACAAATGTTACCAAATTCAATGCTACAGTTTAAAAATAAGTAATTTTGAAAGATTACTTATGATTGATGGCCTAGTAGTAGAAAAAGTTTCGATTGGAGTAAAAACTTGACTCTCAGTTTAGTCGCAAATTGTCTTGTCCTCTTTAAAATACTTACACCTCTGGAGCTTGAAGTATGAATCAAAACTGAAAGGGTTTTATGATATATTTGGAGAATTACATTAAGGCAGAACCCCTACCCTTCAAGAAAATTACCTCATTTTGCCAAAAATAAATTAGGCGATCATTTCTTAAGCATATAATAAATATCTCTTTTAAAAAATAAACAAATTAATATGATTTTTCCTACCACTGAAAATATACCACTGAAAATATTGGAACTTAATTCCATTAAATATACTCATTTATAAAACCATATTCATGTTAGAGTACAGCAAGGTTCATAAGATAAGGACATATTAATTCCTTTCTTCATTAAAATTATGTGGCGTGTCCATTTAGTAAAGGTCCAAAATTACATATCATATTTTCATAGTACATGCATACATGTGTACATAAAGATTCTTTCATTTTAATGTGACCTATTCACTCTAAAATTTTAGTAGGTTCTGGCAAAAGAGGCCATCGATGATGCTATTTATAGCTATTGTTAAAATTCTCTTGTCTTTGTAACAAAATATCAGAAAGCTACTGGCTTTAGGAATATAATATCAAAAGTAATTTATCAAAACCAAGGTACCAGACACATAATCACCAGTATGAGTAAATTGCTTATCTCTTAAAGGATAAATGAGATAGCTCAGTTTCCTTAGAGGTAGTATCATACAAATAATTTATATAAAAAGTAAAAGATGAGAAAGGAAATAATCTATGTAGAGCAGAGAATTTAATTTTAATTACATATTTTGATGATCTCAGAAAGAAAAAATCTATTTCTAAATATGAAGACATTTATAATGAAGATATTTAAAAGTTTAATTTTGATGTAATGTAGAAAATTAAATTACATTTCTATGAGATCTATCAGAAAACCAAAATATGTTTTATAAAACAGATTTATTTGAATGGATCTAATTATAAGAATTTCACTATTTCTGAATTTCTGATACCCCTGAAGACAAACTGACAATCTCAAGTGAAAACAATGTGAGTCATCTTAGTCTTTACCCCCTTTTTTCTCATTTGGTTGCACAATAAATGCTGTGGATTTGTCTCTAAATATTGCTGAAATCATTTTCTATGTTTTCCTGCCTGTTAATTTCACAGTTTAGACCCTTACCACCATCTATTCTTTCTGTTTCAATAGATTTTTAATTTGTCTCCTTCCCTTGGTCTTGTTTCCCTTAAATCCATCAGCATACTGAAGGCAAAGAGATCAGGGCAAGTTAGAAACTGGGCCACACCCTTCCTTCCCTACAACCTTCAGTCATTTCTCAACTAAGGCCACACTCCCTACCAGGGTGCATCTGGCCATATGCAGCCCCTTTTGCTACTCCCAACAGCAAAGTCCAACAGCTTTTTCTCAGTTATGGAATTTATCGAGCCTTCCATGTGGTAGTCATTGTCTGTATGTTAGAAGAACAGGTGTATAGTTTGTTTGTTGGTTTTTCTTGCTTACGGTTTTTTACATTTTCTAAGCTTGGGCTGGTAGAAGGAGAGACAGTGAACCATGGACCCTCATAGCTCCTCTCTGTTCTTCCTGGGTACACAAAAAAATGCATAGCTATGATCATTTTTTATGCAGAACATTTACCAGGATGTGTTTGCATTAACCTATCATGAGGGAGGAGGTAACATCTTCCCTAAATAAAATGTCGTCTTGTGTCTGCTTGGCAGAAAAGCAGTGATTATCCAAGCTCAATGCTTCTTTTTGGTGGCAGCATCAAGGATGTACTGACGTCCCAGCAATGCTCCCGTTCATGCACAGCAAAGCAGTACGTAGGAACATGAACTTCTGGCTACTGCTTTTACTGTGTGTAATGAAGTGTATTGTTTCTGACTCAAGAGCCTCAGGTCTCAGCCAGCATTGATAAAACAGCAACAAGCTAACAAGTAGGATAAAACCCCAGGCACTTCCCTATCATTCACAGCAAGTTCCTCTTTATCTCATGCTTTTTCTATATTTTTCATGAAACAGTAAAGACTTTGATCTTATTTCTGAAACTCATCTGACCACAAAAATCATTTTTGAAATAGGTTCCTTAACTTTTTGCTGTATAAGAATCTTAAATATTTTCGGTTATCTACAGGTTACTAAATTTTGTTTGTAATTTTCATTGTATGATGTCCTCTCTGCCCCCCAAATAAAGTATTGAGAATGAAAGCCAATTCTACCCTTATAGGAAGATAGTAAATAAATAAAAAAGTAAACAACTAAATAAAAACAAAGTTTAACCTATAGATAAAGGAGCAATTAAAACCTCTACACTTCTTCTTGTCAACCATCCTTACTATTGAGCACAAATCAGAAATAGAAACTCTATTATAAAGAAAAATTGCCATTGGCCTAGACAAATTTGCCAGTAGCAATTTTAGAATAGAATAGGCAAATTTATTTTACACATATGGCCAGTTACCTGGAAAAGTTTATCATGTTTATTATCATGTTTATTCAACTTCGGAAAAGTATGGTCTTTTCCATAACGGTGGTCTGAATTATTTCCCCCATTAATGAAGAAATATTAATTTTTATTTCCCTTAGCAAACCATTACTAGATGCTCTCACATACAAGTCATACTGCTAAGGATTTTACAAATATTACATCCTTAAAATTACTATGGAAGCAGCATCAATTATTTTACCTACTTTTTAAATGATTGAATTTAGATTTGAAGGAAGTTTTAGTTTGAGACGTGACAGTTTTTCTCTGGTTGCATGATGGCATTTTGTTGCCATCCTCCTGAGGGAGGGAGGTTGTGTCCTCACTGTCGACACTGTGGTATTAAGTCTTTTTTATAAGGGTCCCAATCCCATTCGGGAGGGAGGAGACCTGATGATCTAATCATTTCTTCAAGGCCCCACCTCCTAAAAACATCACCTTAGGTATTATGTTTCAACACCTGAATTTCGGTGGGAACTCATTCAGATCAAAGCAGGAGGGTATATAACTTTGTTGAATGAAGAAATAAAGGAAATATACAGGCAGAGGGAATTGAAAAATGGAAGAAAGAAGAAGAATTTAAATAAGGAAGAAAAAAGATACATTAATAGAAGGAAAATTAAAAAAATATTCAAAGAAGGAAGAACATTTCAAAGAAACAAAGAAAAAGGATAGCGCTTCCACTGTCATCTAATCAACTTATTTTCAGCCAGGAGACTAAAACATCTCTATAAAGCAACTTGTACAACTTCCAATAATGTTTAGCCACAGGCAGGAAATTTTATGCTAACAGTTTACATGTGTTTCCTGAATGTGGTATATAAAAGGCTTCCTCGCACATCCCTCGCAAATGTTCACTTGCCTCCTCCTTCCTAATTTACCGCTGACCATATTTAAACCTTCACAATAAATCGATAACCTTGTTCCTGGTTAATTGCACAATTCACCCAGAAACTTTGAAGCTCAAGAGTGATGTGCCTTTTTGAATTTGGAAAAGTTAAGTACAATTATTTTTCTTGATGTGTTAGTAAATTATGAAAAGCATCATTAGGAAATGAAGTTCTTTGGATTATTTTGTAGATGATAGGAGACTTCTTTTTGAATTTGGAGTTGAGTTTCATCTCTCTCCTCTATTGCAATAATCTTGAGTCCTTTTGAAAAGTCTTGAGTGAAGTCTTCCTTGACATGTTTAACAAGCAACAAAATCATTATCTTTTACAATGCAAAGTAGTAATAAGACGGCACATCATTCAGCGCGATGTCCACCTTCTGCTGTCTGTTTCTGTGGCTTACACTGTCACCGTGCAGGTCTCTTGCATTATCTTTCTTGCAATTTTCTTCTTCTAATATGCAGGTGATCAAAATTTTCAGAATTGTACGAAAATTAAGGAAGTACACTTTAAATGATGGTATAATGTTTAGTGTTTGTAAAAATGATTTCTGTAGCGCAGAAGTCATTTCCCCATTACTTTTAATTCTGCACTGTTTAGACGGAGGAGCAGGAAGCACCAACTGTGAATGAAGTGAAGGCTGCTGTAATGAAACCAGCGTAAAAAAACACCAAGAATTACACAGTGTTGACTTCTCTCTCTGAGATGGATATAGGTCAACAAGGCTTAACATCTGTTCCTCTATATGCAAAAGATAATTATAGAGAAATAAATAGCATATTTTTGTAAAGCTAATTCTCACTTTCAGCTAACATTAGTCAACACGTAAATGAAATAATTCAGATTTTGACTTGGCTGCCAGAATGGCAACTTCTATTATGAGATTTGTTTTCTTTGTAGCAAATGAAGTCTCCCTGAACTGTAATGGCCAGAAAAAAAGACTTAAAATACCATATATGATTCAGATGAGCCTAGCCTGAGTATTGGTGTTTTGGATAATTCAACGCTTAACTGTTGATGGTAAGAAGGACATGATAATGGACATCCTACTTTCCTTCAGTGCCAGTCACCAATAACCTTCGAATTTCATAGGTTAGCTGAGGGATTAGCTAGTCCGATATAACTAAGAAGGGATCTTGTTATAGATCCCTTACAGGACACAGAGGGATACAAGCTTCTTTTGCTCTTTCCTTGGTGTGACCACAAACTAGTCCCATCTTTAGGGAAGGTTGTGCAGATACCTCCAATAACATAAACTAGGTCTCCCCTTTGAACCAGCAATCCCACTGTGGCACATGTACCCAAAGGAGGAAAGAAAAAAAGATGTTCCACAAAAGAGTGTCCCAATGTTTGTAGCAGCACAATTCACAGCCACACAAATGTGGAAACAATTCACGTGTCCATCAATACACGAGGGGACTAACAAAATGTAGTCTATGTGTACCAAGGAGTATTATTCAGCCATAAAAAGATGAACTAGGGTAGCACCTGTGTCTCAGTCAGTAAGGTGCCAGCCCCATATGCCAAGGGTAGAGGGTTCAAACCCGGCCCTGGTCAAACAGCAACAAAAAAATAGCCGGGCATTGTGGCAGGTGCCTGTGGTCCCAGCTACTCAGGAGGCTGAGGCAAGAGAATGGCCTAAGCTCAGGAGCTGGGGTTGCTGTGAGCTGTGATGCCACCACACTCTACCGAGGGTGATCAAGTGAGACTCTGTCTCTACAAAAAAAAAAAAAAAAAAACCTAATATCATGTGTAACAATTTGGATGGAACTGGAGACCATCCTCCACTGCATGTGCTCACTTTTAATGTGGAAATAAGTGATCAACATGTAGGTGTAGGTAGTAAAATTCAATGGCAATCAAGACAAGGAAGGGAGGAGAAGAGTATGGAGAAATTGAGCCTTACCAGGTACAGTGCACACTGTCTGGGGATGGATTAAACCTTGACTCAGACTGCACAAAATTAATGCATGTAACCAAAATGTTTTCACTCCCATAGCATTCTAAAATTTAAAAAATAACTAAATTAAAATAAATATTTTCGCTTTAGCACATATTTGATGTTAACTTGTAAAAGATCCTTTGAGTGGCTTGTTAGCAGTGTCTGTATTTTTGACCCGTTGTAACTGGATATTTTCACACATACATCCACCAGTTCATCAGTTGCTGGTGATTTTATTTGTCAAAATGATTATTACAAAGTCAGAGGCACAGCAGGGTTTTCCTGAGCAACTTCTATCCAGCAATAGTCAATAACTGCTAGACCAATTAAATCTTGGTAGGCAGCAAGTGCGATTTGCTTAATTTGTTTTGCTTTTATTCTCTTTAATATTTGTGAGTAATGATACTTTCAGAGGAGGTGACTATTATTTTTATGACATAACTTTCTACATAATGAAGCCTCTCAGGACCAGCTGCCATTAGATTATGCTGTTTAATAGCAATTAGATAGAAAAGTAACTCATGCCCTCAAATAATTACATATTTCATATGCAGAAATTCAGTATGCCCCATCCAAAATATTATATCCATGATTCTTATATACTATGAGATTTTAGAGATCTGTACCACGGTAATGCTATGTGCTTATATTTTCATCGTAAGTCAAAACGTATGCCTAATTTAACTGTATGTTTGAAAGTTCTAATTCTGTAGCACAAAATTAACAGTCGAGCAGTTTAAGGCTACTTTCCTCTTCTTGTGATTTCTAGGATTCCAATAAGAATGTTTTGCGTTGGTGACCTGACCGTATCATTAAGAATACTTCATTCTTTCTTTTACTCAAGTATAATGGAGTTCTATAATGCAACCATAGTTTAAGTATTGCATTAGCTAGAAATACAAACTAACTACCCAATTAATAAGCCTGATAGCATTTAACAAAGCAATTCACTAGATAAATATCTGCCGACATGGAGCTTCCATGCAGCTCCACTGAGAATTTGCACTGACTGCTTCTGATCCTCCAGATGTAAGAAACCTTATCTACATAAGGTATTGTTTTTATCATAATTTTTGTTGGTGTTGTACACACAGTAAGCACCATATTGTCAACTCTTCTTAATTGGAGAATACCAATCAGAATTTAAGTTTGGTAATCTTGATACTTGTAATTATGAATTTACTATTTATCTCAATAATCCTTTTATATTCACATTTCTCATTTGCAATAGGTGGTTCCAATAAATCAAAATAGCAAGTAATAAAAACAAGCCCTTGATATACTGCACTTTTTTGGCCAGGGCCGGGTTTGAACCCACCACCTCAGGTATATGGAGCCGGGGTGCCCTACTCCTTTGAGCCACAGGCAGCGCCCAAAGCCCTTGATATGTTGAAACTGAGGAAAGTCAAGATAATTCAACTGAGATAAGAACAAAATGAGAAAAGTTAAGAGAATTAAACTCAAAGAATTATCTGAACTCTATTATACAAGGCATGAGTTCTGATTAAAAATTTAGTTGTACCTCTTTTACTTTGTCAAGATGAAAGGTGTGTTGTGTTCTTTCAAATTGGATGGACTAGTTACTTCTACTGCTTCCTCTATACAGCTCTAATGCCTTCTTTGGAGCTAAACATAGAGGTAGACCCAAGTGTACACATAGACATTCCTGTACTAATTTACACATAAATAAAAACATACAATGCAACACCCACACACATAATGATAGTGATGCTCCGAGTATATATTGATTATTCATTATGAAGGCGGCATGACTGTGAAATAAATTAATTCTTTTACATTTTTAAATTTTATTTTACAAACTGCATGAATAACTAACTGTTTTTAAAGTTACCTAAAATTTCTTTGGCTTCATAAATTAAAGGAATGACTCTCAGAGAAACAACTTCAAAAAATAATCTAGATTGGGCAGGCCTCTATTTTTGTCTTTATTTCAGACTCCCTAGGAGCTCGGCGTTGTAACATTTCCATAGTGCCTAACTTTTCAATCTGCCACATTCTTCATTACATGTAAAACAAAATTCTGGAAATGCCTCAGATACCTATATCAACTTTTAAGGGCGCTGGGTTCTTGCACATCTGTGCTTCCTACCTAGACTATATTTCTCCTGCTCTAATTTTATTTTAGTAACTCTGCATCATTTTCTAAATCGTTTTCTGGAACTTTTGTCTGCACTCCTTCTGAAGGGTGCTAAGCCATGCTGATGCCCACTCAGTAAAGTTCTCCTAGTCAAGTCTCCATGAAATAAATTAAAAGAAATGTCTCTTTTTCAGAAAACAACATGCTTATGTCTCCAAAATTTTATAAGTCAATAAAATAAATCAGAGTATGTTTGGAAATAAATAGTTCCAAACCGCAGGTGTGGAAGTCTGAGCTTGCCTGTTGTCGATTCTCCATTGCAAACTCATTCCTCAGTTCTGTTCAGCCACAGACAGATTCTGCAGAATGTCTGCCAGGTTGTAGTTCTCATTACACCCAGCTTTGATTGCTTTCCTTTTTACTTCTAACCAAAGGATGAAGATGAAGATATGGTATACATTTTAAGCAGAACTTTAGTACTAGATCCCCCTGGGCATATGTTCTAACCCAGTGGTTCTCAACCTTCCTAATGCCACAACCCTTTAATACGGTTCCTCATGTTGTGGTGACCCCTAACCATAAAATTATTTTGGATGCTACATCATAACTGTAATTTTGCTACTGTTATGAATCATAATGTAAATATCTGATAGGCAGGATGGTCTTAGGCGACCCCTGTGAAAGGGAACGACCCCCAAAGGGGTCGCGACCCACAGATGGAGAACCGCTGTCTAACCCAACCACTTCGGGCATAACCTTAAATATGTTTATTGCTTAACTCACACTACTTAACTTTTCACTGTAGTCATTGTTGTACCTGTCACATGTCATACATGCTCTATGGACTCTTCCTTCTATCAGAGGGTAACCAACTCATTCCGGGGTCTTTCCTGAAGTTTAGCCTGTCCAGGGGAGATCATGGACATTAATCTTACTGTCTCCTAGCACCGATTAGTGTTGTCTAACTCTGTATTATTATTCTTAAATGATACCTTTTCATATAATGTCCTTCAGTCATTCTAATGAATGGAAGCTTGAATTCCAGAAACTGTCTATGAATAATTTACTCATTTTTATATTTAAAAATGCATTATTACTAATCAAATATAGTTATTTTATTCTGTTATAATGAAAAAGAAACAGTGAAGCAAAAACCTATATGATCTTATAGAAATATAATAACAGTACTTACCAGGTACAGCAACGTTGAAAATTTAGAGAATTCTACTCTTTTTACTTTTCAATGACCAGTAACCAATTTTGAGGAATACATCAAAAGCACATAATACTTTTCAAATATAATTTCATAAGTTATTTTTAATTAAATCTAAAGCTAAAGACAATGTGTCTAATCTTGAAGACATTGCAGATATTCAAAGTAGACAAATGGGAATGGGTGAGTTTAGACGTCACATCATTGTTGTGATGAACACAAAATTCTTACATCATTTGAAGAAATGTGCCTAACATGCATCCCCCTCATTAAGTTTTCTATTCCAATATTACAAAGGTGGGATTTGTTGGTATGAAGCTATTGACTCCCAAAGAATATCACAGGCATTTAGTTTGACCTGAAAATGCTCATAGATTGTACGAGTCCATCAGCATCATCTAACACAAATCCTGATTAATAGCAAATATGTACATACTGCTAAAATAAAGAAATGACTATTGTAGATACTAAGGATCAAAATTCATTGACTAGACAAATAATTTTAAAAAATCATTCAATCAAGGGTTTTGATAATTTGTCATCATTAGTCAAGCACTATTAATTTACACAGAAAATAATAAAACATTAAAATAAGAACTGTAGGGGCAGCGCCTGTGGCTCATTAAGTATGGCGCTGGCCCCATATACCGAAGGTGACAGGTTCAAACCCAGCCTCGGCCGAACTGCAAAACAGAAAAATAGCCGGGCGTTGTGGTGGGCACCTGTAGTCCCAGCTACTTGGGAGGCTGAGGCAAGAGAATCGCCTTAACCACAGGAGTTGGAGGTTGCTGTGAGCTGTGTGACACTATGGCACTCTACCCAGGGCGATAAAGTGAGACTCTGTCTCTACAAAAACCTAAAAAAAATAAAATAAAATAAGAACTGTAATTCACATGTATTTCACTATTTTCATGTTGCAAAAGATTTTGCATAATTTATTTTTCAAAATTTCTAATACCTATAGTTCTTAACACAGTGGCAGCTCCATGTGAATGTTTACTTAGAAATGCAGACTTTTCTAGAAAGACAGTGTTTGTGAAATAAACAGAAATAGGCTGGGAGTAAAGGCAGAGCTAATTAGCTGGAAGATAATCAATCTAAAGCCATAGAAATACGTATAGTAGCAGCCGCCTCCTGACATGAGTGTCTTGGATCTGAATTCAGGACAGTCATAAGCGCTCCTTTTCGAATTCCTTGTTCTGATCTTGTTTGGGGTCTCCTCTGCCTAACCCCTTTGACATCCGACTGGTTAGTTGCCTTACAGCCTCCTTGCTGATTCATAACACTTTTCCATGAGTATGAATTTATTTACTGTCATCTTGTGTGGGCCTAAAATGGCCTTAAGGTAAAGCCTGTGAAATTCATGAATGAATGCTGCAGTTCGCACCATTTTCATAGATAGAGAACTAGCTTTACTTTTGCAGAAGACTGGTTAGCAATTTGGAAGAAGTTTCTCAGGGATGTGTAGACACTTGAGGAATCGTTTTCTATCTATGACATGGGACTTACACCTTCTATTCATTTATTTTAGGAGTTTTAATGTTCACAAACACACAATCCTAGGCACGTTTTCTTCAGCCCAAGAAAGTCTGACCCTAAATAAAATTCATTCCTTGATCTATGTAGAAAAGAAGTGTTGAATTGATGCATAAGGACTATATATGAGCGTGTTCTTTTTTTTTTTTTTTTTTTTTTTGACACAGAGTCTCATTTTGTTGCGCTCAGTAGAGTGCTGTAGCGTCACAGCTCACAGCAACCTCCAGTTCTTGTGCTTAGCTGATTCTCTTAATTCAGCCTTCCAAGTAGCTGGGACTACAGACACCTGCCAAACGCCTGGCTATTTTTTGTCGTTTGTGTTGCAGTTTGGCTGGGGTCCAGTTTGAACCCACCACCCTTGGTACATGGGGCTGACGCCCTACTCACTGAGTCACAGGCACTGCCCAAAATGTTCTTTTTGTCTATTTGATTTGCTAATATTGATACCATGGCAATATAATTAATAAAAGTTTTAAATATGTCACTGCAATTAAGTATTTATATTAATTTTATAATGTAAAGAAAAACCTTTCAAACCTATATATTCAAGTGAAATTCCTCACTATCCTTTAAAGTTTTTAGAAGTAAAACATCTTTAAGCAAATCGACATGGTAATAGACTGTGAGAATTTTCCATTAAACTTTAGTTATTATACACAAAGATTCCTGATGCATATCAGTTTTATCTTTCAGTAATTGATACGTTTTCCTTTAAGGCTATCTTTTGCTTCATTCTATTAATCTTTTCTCATGGAGCCTGAGTAAAAGTTATTTTTATTAAAAATAGAATTAATAAAGTCATTTTTAGTGTATGGAATACATCCAAACTGGCTTTAAATTGCATTGCTTTCAGCAAAACACTCATTTATTTTAAGCTTATTCACTTACAGAACACTGGATTCAAATAATTACATTTTAAATTCAGTTCAACTTTGATGAAATTGATATCATTTGGCATTGTAATCGAGAGACCACTCATAAAAAATACCAGGAAAAAACTGCTCTATCTATTCGGAAGTACAAAGTCACCCACCCGATACCTAAGAACATCATTAATTACTCTAGCCATACATTATTCATCCAATAACTTTCTCTCTTAAATCATGAGACAATTTTTCTATAGTACAAAGGAAATTTTGATAATTCTTTTCTAAATTGTATGATTCGTGTTTTAAGCAGGAATCTATTTTAGTGCATCAAGTCACATATAGTAATTAAGAACTAATACTTCTCAGGTTCCAAGCAAGACACTAGGGGGATTTTGAAAAAACACAAACGCAAGGAAAGAAGTGTTCATCTTAAACAAAAAGTATCTTCCTGTGCTCACCTCACACAATGAATATTTAACCTTGCATCATTTTTTTCCTAAGCAATTTATTACCAGACTGTCTTTTGTGGCACTGCATATAAATCTGTCAACAGTCTTTGTTCATCTAGTAATTTGTTAGCAGTGGACTAAAGACAGACTCTGTCTCATGTGGAAATATTTAATTTTTTATGCATTTTCAGCTTATTCTGTATTTAGGCTTCTTTTTGATTTAAATCATCCTTATTGTGTTAGAATCCATGTAGAATAATAATTTATTGTGAATTACTGTGGGAGTACAACCACTTCCCTTCCATACATGTTTTAGAGACTTTTTTTAAATTTCTCCATTTTGGGCATCTATCAAATTATTAGAAATCATCATAGGAAAAATAGGAATGCCATAAATTTAATTTATAATCTACAAAGAACTCAAGCAAATCAACAACAGAAAGAGCAAACGACACCATTAAAATCTGGGCAAGAAACATGAATAGAATCTTTTTACATGTGGACAGATGAATAGTCAATAAATTCATGAAAAAATGCTCATTGCCTCTAATTATTAAAGAAACGCAATCAAAGCCACTTTAAGATATCGCCTAACCCCACGGAGAATGCCCACATCACAAGGTCCCAAATAACAGCTGCTGGAGTGGAGTAGAGAAAAGGGAACCTTCCTGCATTATTAGTGGAACTGCAATCTAGTAAAACCTGTATGAAAAGAAGTATGGGCAGTACTCAAAGAATTAAAGTGTATCTTCCATATGATCCTGAAATCCCCTTACTAGGTATACTTCCCAAAGAAAAAAGTCATTTTACCACAAAGACATATGCATTCAAACCTTTATAGAAGCTCAGTATACAAATGCAAAGATGTAGAAAAAATGCAAGTGTCCTTTGACACATGAATGGATTAATAAACTGTGGTGTATGTAGACCCTGGAATACTATTTCACCTTCTAAAGATGGATATTTTGTATCCTTTGTAACAACTCCAATGGGTTTAGAGAACACTTGCCTGAGTAAAGAATCACAAGAATGGAAAGCCAGGGGTGGTATGCACTCCATACTAATTTGAAACTTGTAGATTAACAACTACATGCTTATATGGGAAAAAAATCAGCTAAATCCAAGAAGGTGGGAGCGGGGCGGTGAACTGGTTCTTTCTCAGTGAGAACAAGGTGCAGGTGTGAGGGACATAGTTACACTTAGACTTTGCCTTACAAATGGAAGTAATGTGGTCTAATTATATGTACCCTCATCTTAATCGGAAATAAAAGAAAATCTCCCAATGAGGTACTTAATAATTAAAAAATATATATATATTACATTTACTGAAAAGAAACTTGGCAGAGCTAATGTAAAATCACCACTGATGGGACAGATTGGTGCCGAATGCCTCTTGATCATAACACGCTGAGAACACACTATCATTTCTGCAGAAGTCGCAGAAAACAAAACAAAAGAAAATGGTAAAACCTGAATCTAATTCTGAGGAAATAGAGATCGGGCAAACCAAAACTGAAGGATATTCTAGAAAAAACAAACAAAAAAAATGTGTTTGTCTTCTTCAAAAATGTCATTGTCAGGAGGAATCAAGAGAGGTTGGTCAAGAGGAGGAGGAAGGGTGGTGGGGGTTTAGGTTGTTGGCACACCCCTTGATGGGGACACAATTCTAAGAGGAACTTTGGTCAAACAAATGCAATCAGTGTACCCTAATTCTTTGTACCTTCAATGAATACCAAACAATAAAAAAAGTACAAAAATACAGTTTTAGAGAAGAAATAAGAACGGTTTGATAAACCAGAGGGTAACTGTACTTGATAGTAATTCATTGCTTATTTCAAAGTAACTGGTAGGGAATAATTGAAATGTTTCTTGCATAAAGACAAATATTTATGGTGATAGATATCCAAATTATATTGATGAGATCTTTACAGATTATATGAACGTATTCAATTGTTATATGCACCCTGAAAATATGTACATCTATTATATAACAGTAAGGAAAGAAAATTCAAAAAAGGACAAAGACGGAGGTGACAGGAGGCTAAAGAGACATGACAATTAAAGGCGATGCATGTGGTGCAATTTCAAAAGAACATTACGGAGACAACTGATTAAAGTTGAATGAGGTCTGGAGATAGACACTGGATTGTATCAATAATAACTTAATGTCCATGTTTTTAAGAAAATACAACTTGAAAGATTAAGAGGTAAAATGGCACTATAAGTATTCTCACATCACACACAAAAATGGTAATGACATGAAGTGATGTGTATGTTAAATTAACTGTGGTCTTCATTCCACCTGCACTCATACATCAAACTTCACATTATGCACTATGTACCTATACATATATTACTTTTGTGAATTATACCTCAGTAATGTTAAAAAGTAATAAATAACAACTTAGAAACAAAGAATGTTTATTTTTTACAAATAAATACTTATCTCAAGTTTGACTAATATTTAAAAATTGCATGGAAATATCAGGCTGGATAAATCTAAGGAGTTGTATCTGTACTAATCATATCAGAATTTCACTTACAATCTGCAACCGTCTTTAAGAAAATGTCCGATGTACCTTACGAAAGTTGGCTCCTGATATTCTTTCACCCAAGCAGAGGCCTTTTAATTAATGGCTTTCCCTTTGTAATTCTCTGTGTTTTGATTCCAAGAGCTGGTGGTTATTTATCTCCGTAGCACTCATTCTTTCTATTGCATATCCTAGAATGATTCTTCCTTATGTAAGTAAAGGAAACGTCTATTAAAAAGAGAAAATTACAAGTAATTTTGTATAAAAATATATATGTACATACAAATGTATATGTGCATAACTCTATATGAAAGTGTCTATTACCTACGTACTTATACATAGACAGGATGGGAATAATGAATAAACATCCTGTCTGTGTATAACAGTGCACTAAATATCAGTTTCTTTTACTTCTGGCATCTAACTTCAAGATAAATAAGGATGCAGTAAAAGATCAATAACATGTCCTGTTACTTTTATTGACAGATTATGTTTAAAGATAATAGCCACATTTGTTTGCATTGGAACAGAAAAAGGAAGTAAGATTCAGCTAAGAAGAGGTATGCTGTTGAGTATACACAGGGGCATAATAGTGGGAAGTTAGATTTCAATTTTAACTTAAGAATTCATGAACCAAATAATGCCTCACTTTTACGATGCAGAAGGGATGAAAAGGCAAGTTGAATTCCCAAAGCAGAATGAAACAATCAATGAAACCAATTAGCAAGTGTTTCTGGAAATTTGAAATTTACTTCATTTTCTGGAAGTGAAGTGAAATGAATCTTTCTAATTCTTTATCTTCCATTAACTTGCAGTTAAATATGTTTATTAAACAATACATGGTAATATATCAGAAATAGGGAAAGGTTATTTAAATACTGTAAAATAAATAATAAATAAATATTAAGGAAATACTTAAATATGTCATTAAAATCCAATTTTGGTCAGTTGTGGATCACAGGGTTTCTGTATATTAACAGTTTAAAATATTGTAAAACTTAGAAATATTAAGGCTAAATCTAACTTAAAGTCAGAATTATGATGATAATAATGATAACAATAATGATAACGAAAATAATTCCCAAAAGTCATCATTAAGAGAATTACCAAACAAACCTACTATTTGATTTTATGTTTGAAATCTTTCATTATTTCTAAAATTTGTTCTTACAGGTATTTGGGGGCACCTCAGTACCTAGAAAGTATCTTTTTATTTTTCTTGGCTGGACTTGCGCTCTTGATATTCAATTTACACTATTTGAGAGCAGAACAAGAGGCTTATCTGTCTTCTTTCAGGGACCCCACCTCAGGGAACTCTGTGAAAGTGGTGTTATTATACCCAAGATTTTCCCGAACGAAACATCTGTTTTGTCAGCCTATTCTGGATAGTAGTCATTACAAGAATAGCAGATGTAGGACCCGCGTTATCCCCACTTATGCTTCCTAGTTTGCACAAGGTAACTAGAGAAAAGCTCACAGGCCTGAGATTGAAGTCAAAGGTAATTATAACGTTCCAGTAAGTTATCACTGCCAGAATGTTACTCATAGACATAAATTCCTAAAATACTACTTATTACTCCTTCATTTATGAAGCATACTGAATGTTTCTATTTATCTGGTATGTTTCTTAACCCTGATATAACACCTGGGAATGCAGAGGACAAGATATGGTAAATCTTTGATCTGCTGGAACAACTGACTGTAGTTGGCACTGGTGGATCAATAGGCAATGACACATTTTAGTCATCTTGAATGGCATTTAATAAACATGATAGCTTTTTATTGAACTTGAGTTTGCATGCATGTGTGTTTATGTTGCATGGGGAGGGTCACCAGTATTTCTTCACTTCTGAGTTGCTTCTTCACTTTCATGTAGTTCCATTTGCACAGTAAAGAACCCATTTCACAGGTTGAAGCCCAAAATGAAGACCTTAGCTTGCTCAGAGAATCCCCAGGAGGGCCAGGGAATAAAGCAGTGGCCAATGAAAACCCCTCTGCTGGACTGCTTGTTGCAAGGTTCAGATGCTTCTAGTCACACACCTGCAATTCTCAGTAGGAAAAGAGTCTATGGATGCCCTGTAGGAGCTTTAACCCAGCTTCCCCTGATTGTGGGAGACCTCTCTGAAACACTGACACTCTTTTTTATTTATTTCATGAAAATTGTCCATATTCATATGACCATACTTTGAATAAAAGGTGACATTTATACCCAGGTAAGTGTTATGGACTAATTTTCCCCCTCCTTAATTCATATGTTGGAGCTCTGTTAGCCAGCACTTCAGAATAGAGATAGACTTTAAGAAGATAGTTAAGGTTTTATAAAATAGAGTCTGTAGTTTGGTTATAACTCAATGTGACTGATGTTCTTAAAAGTATAAGAGATAAGGATTCAGGGACAAAGAAAGACTATGTGGTGGCAAACAGAGAAGACAGCTGCTTACAAGCCAGGGAGAGAGCCCTCGGAGTGAAATCACCCACCCAACACCTGGACCTTGGATTTGTGGCTTGAGGAATGGTGAGATAATGAATATATATTGTGTAAGCCAAATAATCTATACTACTTGTTATGAAAACCTAAGCAGGATAACGAAATGATCCTCCCTTACTAAAAGTTCGATAAATACCTGCTGCAGCACTTGAATTTAACCTGAGTCCCGTCTGTACTAACTAGGTTTTTTTTCTGCTTGCAGCCAAAGTCCTTCAAATACTCTGGATTCCCTTTCTGATTACAATATTAGCTCTCTGTCTTATTGTCAGATTAGTCTGAGGTTCTGAATGATGTCGAACACTAGAATGGAATAATCAGCAGTTTATGAAAATTGAGTGCTAGAAATTAGGGTACTAATAACTTATCAAATTGCCTCTGTAACCTTTCATCTGTTTCTTTTTCAATATGATTCAAAAAACACTCTAATAATCTTTCATGCTCAGTAAAATCAGAATGTATTTTAAGAGTGTTTTGTCACAGGGAGACAGTTTTTACTTAGTTAAAAATTTGGGAGAGTTTTAGTTAACCCATGAAAACATTTATTTTCTTCTTCAAAAAGTATGACAAATCAGCATTTATTGATTACTTTTCAGGGTTGTTTAGATTAAATGAAAAATGCTATGTGCAGTTTTTAGCATAGCGCCTGACAGATACAACACATTAATCCATATGTCCCTTTTTCATTACCTTGTATCAACCTGGTTCTAAATATTTGTTTAAAATTAAAATGTAAGGTAAGTTTAACCCAGATTATTTAAGAGAAGAATGATTTATAAATTGGGCAGCATTCAGAACCATCATAGGTTCAAAGAGCCCTGTCCAGCAGCTTTAGCAGGGAACTTTTGTAAATTGATCATGAAGACAAAGTAGAGAAATCTCCTGATTGGCCATAGGTAGGTGTCTCCTTGATTTGGGCACAGTATGATGAGTACCCAGATCTAGAAACAATTATCTGGCTAACTGTGATTGGCTTTAATCAGTTACAAAAGATGTTTTAAAGTTAAGTTCCAGTATGCTTACATAAAAACTCTGCTTACAGAGATAACCTCAGACTAGAAGTTTTCTGCTTATTTAACTTTAACACATTGTTCAACAAGAATTGTTATATTTGCCTATAAAACACAAGAGAAAACATGCTTAGCATATTCAGAAATTATCAAATGACTATCTACCCTTCAAGTAAGTTTCATTCACAATATTAGGAAAAACTAGATGCAGAGATTTACTATTATTTAAACCTAATTTTCCTAACATTTAGCATCTCTCCATATAGTATTTATAAATGTAGACATTCTTCTTTAGATGAGTGCCTTGTGTTATTGCAAAGTAGAAAATTAACATATTTCCAATTTGAAACCAAAAGAAAAAAAAAGTCAATAATTAACATGACTGCCTTGGTGAAGTTATATTCCTAGAAGATCTCTATTTATATTTTGGGCATTGAATCTATTTGTTAATTTTATATTCACTTCTTGTTAGCCATCTGTTTAGCTTTGATCTTTAATTCCCTAAGTGATGAAGAACGTATATTATTTTGCCATTAAGAAAAATACAGTGCCTTGGGGGGGCGGAGCAAGATGGCAGCCGAGTAACAGCTTCCTTGCGGCTGGGCACAGTGAGACTGGGGAGAGAGGACTTCAGGCATCTCTGACAGGTGGGATCTACCCAGGAACTTCCCCTTGGGGACACAGGGAGACAGCG
>CAUYRH010125354.1:0-23646 GCA_963574655.1 Perodicticus potto | reverse complement strand
CTGAGCTGGCTAGGGTGCCAGATGTCCTGCATCAATTCTCCCTCTCCGAGTAGAAACCCCAACTGCTGTTAGGGAAAAGGGGCGAAGACTCGATCTAACTGCTTCCTGCTGGGTCGGGCGATGATGGAAGGGGGCAGTTGGGGTTTCTCCGGAGGGAGAGTGATACAGGGGTTCATGGACTGGAACCACTTACAGATGTTTTGATTTGAATATCTTCTTAGCTTCTATTTCAAGACGCATTTGAGTCAATTGTCTCTCTTGCTAAGTATCAATTTTGCCTGCATCCCTGACTACTTTGGCAACCATGAAGAAAGGAAAGACTGAATTTATCTTCCTGCACAAGTGCTTGGTGGGGCAGCCCAGCCTTTTGTCCTAGAAGCGGGGACAACATGCTGACGTGTTGGGGCTGGACGGAGGGTTGGCAAGAATATTTAACTTCTTTGGCTCATCCACTGTTTCACTGCTAAATACCCCACCTGAATCCCCTTGGTATGACTGTTAACTAGTGTTGTCATTTTCATTTTCTGGATATGAAGAGTGAGGTGCAGAAATGTTAACTACTTTCCCTAAGGATTCACAGTTAGAAGCAGTAAAGCAGTAGAGAATCCAGAACTTCTGGCTGCAAAGATTTTTTGTTGTTTTGACCAGTAAACTATATTGTCTGTCTTTTGGGTATTAGACAATGTCGGCAACCTAGTGGAGTGTTTTCACATCAATACTGATAAAGTCATTACACATTTACGTAATCCTTTAGTTCTCATAACCTTTGAGATGGGTGGGCAAGGTATCATTTCTATGTTATAGATAAAGAAATTAATTTAAAAACACTAGCGCTACAGAGTCCTTGGACTGCATCTATAAAACACCTGCCCTGGAGACTTGTCAATTCCGGGAACACGCATTCACTTATTTCTTCTCTTTATCCTTGTACTCAGGGCTTTAGAACACAGAGGACTGACTTACAGTAGAGCTCAAGATTTTAGTTCTGTGGACCAGCTTATCAGGGAATAAAGATATTTAAAAGTCTGTGTCTGTCTTTTCCTTCAACTGTCTCTCTCAAGTCCCTAGATCCTGAAAGTTGTTTTCTCACAGCCATAAATAAATTTGTCTTTTCCTTAGCTGTCAACTGGGAAAAGGTCACGAGAGTTACAAGTAACCTTTAAGTTAGGGTGATACCATTAAGTGTAGTCCAGTGTAGAAGACATTATATAATGGAGCAGAGATTTTGGCACATATCAGATACAATCATTAGTTGCATCCGAAAACTTTTAACGTAATTAAGAGACACATTTACTTACAGGAGGAGAGAGATGTGTTCCACAAAGTTCAATATTTTGGGAAGATTATTTAATCTAGCAAGCCAAGAATAACTCTCTTGACAAATAAATCTTTTAATAGTAAGCAGAAAAGGAATGCTTATCAATTAGGATTATGGAAGTCATTTTCTTTTAATGACCCATAACCTTAAAAGCAAGAGGTTTTCTACTTTCTTTTGTTTATTTTCCTGTTGGGTCCTTGTGATGCCGTCCTTTATTTAGCACACACCCTCATCCAGGAAATGTGTCTGTTCCGTGTCCTTATTTGCCATTGATGGGGAGTACCGGGTTGCCAGCTACACAAACTGGAATCCTGATTAATCCCTGAAATAGCAGCACTGGCTTCTCCATCTCACCCCAGCCACCAACCAGAGAGGAACCTCTGAACAAAGCCGAGTTTCCAGTCCTGAGTCCTTGAGCCTGAATCTTTCTTCTTCCTATTCTTTCATCTTTTTCTTGGGCAAGTGTTACATGGATATATGCTAAAGTTAGTTTTCTGCTCTTCTCCCTGGCTATATTCTTCAGGAGCATCCCCTCGGAAAAACTGATCAAAGCTCTGAGCAGGAAAACAACATCCAGTCACCAACCCCTAGAACTCCACATCAGCAGTCAACAGCACAGAAGTCACCAGGGTGGTAGGCCAATATCGCAAAGCATGGGAAATAATTCTTCGGAAATATTTTCTCTTCTTTTTTCTATTCCTCACCTTTGCCTTCTAAAAACCCTATGTTCTCACTTAGTCCTGTAACTTAACAAAAATCCTTAATGTTCAAATCTATCCAAGTTTGTCTGACCTGTGGTTAAAAAGAAATTGGTGGATAAAAAGAACACGAATTTGTGTTTCTATAGGACTTTTTTGTTTGAGTTTTAAAGTAGACATTTGTAAACACATATAGATTTATACACACACATATATGCTCATGCATATTTACTTATTCTGATAAAGTGATACTTGGGATAATCATACTAGATAAATTAAAAAATTAAACATCTTCAAAATATAAGACATGGATCATGAAGACTCAAGATGGCCCTGGTGAACATAACTAGGATGAATCCAGCAATATTAATGTGTATTCATTTTAATTTTAATCTAAGGATTGTCAGTGGTCCCTGGTAGAAGGTAGATAGGTTGCTTCCCAGCAGGGTACCCCACCTCAATCCTGGGGTACCCTGGGGAATGCGAGCAGAGGAGCAATCCCTGGGGGCTCATCAGAACCATGCAAGATGAAAAGATATTGGAGGTTGGGGACAGGCAGGACGAGCCCTGTGCTTTCCAGAGTCAACAGATGGGACAGGGTAAGCTCTCTGAACTTTAGACGTGTAGTTAGATTAGGAAACCTGCTTTATTTTTCCTGTAGGAAATATAACAAGCTTCTCCCTCCCTCTCTCTGGCTGTCTGTTAGCAACCCTCTACTTCTTACCCAGCTTCTCTATCTATCCAATCTCCCTGGGGACTAGGAATTCTTTCAACTCTATCTTTTGGCATTTTTGCATTTTGCAATATGCACCTTTGTTAGAAATCAATAAAAACCTTCTGAAGTGGCCAGAAGGGGCTGTATTTTCTCAGTTTACTTAGCCTGAGATAATGTGAGCCCTCTCCAGGCATTCTCAGACTTGGTATTTTAAACTCTCATATCCTCAGCAATGTTTTCCAGTCAGCTTTCAAACCAGGTGGGGGTTCACAAGCAACAACCCCAACAGCCCATGTCTATGGGTTTGCATAGGAATCCCTAAACACATTACTATCACTACATGTTTCCTCAAATAATAATTTTAGCAAATTTTAATCTAGGAAAAAATTTATTGTTCTTACCAACTCAAATCCAAGTCACTGACCCTCAGAGTTTGCCATAACTATTGCCTAACACTTATTTCATTTTATTAGTTATACATATCACAAATTGTTTTTATATCTGATTCATAATTTTTTTATCTTTAAAGTATACTGACATATCCACTGGGTTTGAATGGCACATAATGATTTCAAACAATTGAATAATATCTATGTTCCAGGGGCGTGGGTAGGGTTCACATCTAGGTAGAAAGAGATCATTTCCTCTCAGAAAGATATTTAAAGGGGTTACTGATACCTTCCAAGCATATTTAACTTGATTGTTACCTACTATGTCAACCTATCAACTCCTTTTTAGGGACCAAATGAAAAGGGAGTTGAACTGAACAGATCTTTGCTCAAACTCCAAGATACTCGAAATAATTATCTCCAAAGTTATTCTGGTTTCCATTTCTTCCCACTAACTTTGCCACTACTAAAGCTCTGGATCATCAAGGCATACCAACCCATAATTCACGACAAAGGTATACAACTACTGTTTCATACATTTAGGTAGTGGATAATGTCATTATTGGATTCCCAATTCTATAACGGGATGGAATAAAACTACTTAACCTATTACAAATTCAGATGCATTATTAACTGAAGAATAAGGAACATTTGGATTCCTAAGTAGAAAGATGTATGATATTTCAAAACAAATGGGAAATGGGCAACATAGTATCTAATTCCTCTGAATTTCATAAAAGATGTTGTGCCTAAGCAGCCAATAGTAGTTTGAGCTTGGGACATTAAAAATTAAGTTAATTGGTGAAGATCAGGTGAAGCCAATTCTGAAAAGGTCTAATGTGAAATGGATTTCATAGACCATTAGGATCCTTGGTACTATTTCATAAAAACACCACTCTCTGGACTGCTAGAGCAACCCAGCCCCTCAGAAAGCTATTAAATCAGATATAGAGTGCCACCTGAGGATATGAAATGCTCATGACACCTTTGTCTTTCAAGGTAATAATAGAATGATTTTAATTTCTGGGCTCATTAAAATACACTTAGTCATTTAAGAGATTCCGTTAGGTGATCCACAGCACATGACAAGTTGGAGGAATTAGTCTTGGGAAAAAATTAACAATTCACTTTTCTTCTTGAGCTAATTTCAAAAATGCTGTCCTACATAATTGTTTAATCTCTCCAGGTCTTCTTCTAATTTCATTTCTAGAATTAAGAAATTTGGAACAGCAATACACCGAGCTGCATACAAAAACTTAAGGAGATTATTTAAAGATCAACTCTGGACTTGAATATCCAGCCTCCTACTCAACAGCTCTACTTGAGCACCTAATAGATGCTTTGAAATGAATATACCTAGAACTAAATAGATCCCCATTTCACCGTTCCTACCAGGATCTTCCGTCAGCACATAGCAACTAGCTGGATTCCGCCAGTTCCTTGGTCCAACACCTTGGTTCTCATCATCCCTCACACATAGCCAGTAGTCAATCCAACACACTCTGACTTCAGCACATACAATACAACACAATCATGTAACTACATTTTATTCCCTTCAAAGTGATTAATGTCCTAGAATAGTTGGTTCTCAAACTTTGGCTAGGATTTGAGTTTCCTGGAAGGCTTGTTACAACAGAGATTCCTGGGCTGCAGCCCATAGTCTCCTATTCAGAAAGTCTGCAGCAGAGCCCAGGTGATGTTCCTGTTCCTACGCCAGGAGGCATTTTTGAGAACCGCCATTCTATGCTGGTTCACCGCTCCCTCTTGTCTAGATTATTTCACATTCTACTCTCTGATTTCCCCTTTTCAGCCCTTGCTTCTTCCCTGGAGTTTGTTCTCTAGAGAATAGCCCAGATCATTTGCTTTCAATCTAAGTCAGATTTTATACTAGTGCCACTCCTCTGCTCAGCCCTCCCTCCCCCATGGCTTTCATCTCAGCCAGAAAAAAACTACAGTCTCCACAATGACACAGAAGACCTTACAGCTTCCGGCCCACCTTCTACTTTTGCCAGTTACTAATTTTTCTCTGGTTGCAGTGGAGGATGCTTTGGAATGCCAGAAGAACATCCAGATGTCCCCACTCCATGCCTCTCAGGGTGCTGGTGGTTCTACCCACAAGACTCACCCTCCTCACTTCAGAACCGTGTATCCCCTCTATATGCTCAAGTGACACTTCTCAGAAAGGCCTATAATTTTTTCCTTAGAATTCACAGAGAATATACTTAGAATTTACCAACATATTTGCTCATTTTTTATGTGTCTCCCCCTATGAAAATATAAGTAATCACAAAAGCAGAGACACGGCCCAGTTTGTTCATCACTAGATTCTCAGCACCTGAAACAGTAACTGATATTCAGTAGCTGCTTATATATTATTAGATTAGTCAGTGAAAAATTCAATGAATGTAGGCCTAGAGACAGAGTGATGAATTAATATAAGAGCACCTACCATATATTATATGTTTATGATTATATTTGTATCAAGAACTGAGCTATATACTGACTACATGGCATTATAGGTACACCTTGGAGATATTATGGGTTTGATTCCAAAGTACAACAATAAAGTGAATTAGAGGAATGTTTTGGTTTTCCAGTACATACAAAAATGATGTTTATACTATACCATGGTCTATTAATAATATTATGTCAAAAAACCCACAATGTACATTTATTAATTTAAAATACTTTATTACTAAAAAAAATTCTAGGAATCATTTGAGCCTTCAGTGTGTTGTAATCTTTTTGCTGATTGAGTGTTTGCTTCGAATGTAATGGCTCCTGACTCATAAGGGTGGTAATTGTTGAAGGTCGGGGTGGATAAAACAATTAAGTGTGTTGCATTGGTGGACTCTTCCTTTCATGAAATATACATATTTCTCTAGAGTCTGCAATGCTGTTTGGTAGTAGCATTTTACCCACAGTAGAACATCTTTCCAAAATGGTATCAGTCCTCTCAAACTGTGCTTCTGGTATTTATTTATTTATTTATTTATTTATTTATTTATTTATTTATTGAGACAAGAGTCCCACTACGTCACCCTTGGTAGAGTGTTGTGGAGTTATAGCTCACAGCAACCTCAAACTCTTGGGCTTCAGCCATTCTCTTGCCTCAGCCTTTCAAGTAGCTGAGACTACAGGCACCTGCCACAATGCCCAGCTACATTTTTGTTGTAGTTGTCATTGTTATTTAGCTGGCCCTGGCTGGGTTTGTACCTGCCAGCCTAGGTGTATGTGGCTGGTGCTATAACCATTGTGCTACGGCTGCCAACCCTGTGCTTCTGTTCTATCAACTTAAGTCTACATAGCAATGTTCACACCATCTTCACCAGTAGATTCCATCTCAATAAACCATTTTCTTTGCTCATCAATAAGAAACCACTACTCATCTATTAAATTTTATATTGTGACATTGCAGCAATTCAGTCCCATTTTTAGGGTACACTTATAATTCTAGCTCTCTTGCTATAATTCTAGCTCCCCATTTGCATTTACTTTTCCCTCTGAAGTCTTAAACCCTTCAAAGTGATCCAGGAGGGCTGTAATCAACTTCTTCCAAACTCCTTTTGATAGTTTAACATCCCCCTATGAATTACAAATTTTCTTAACAGTATCTATAGTAGTGAATCATTTCCAGAAGGTTTTCAAATTACTTGCCCAGATCCATCAGAGAAATCACTATCTATGGTAACTATAGCCTTACAAAATGCATTTCTTAAATAAGAAAGCTCAAAATTAGAAATTACTCTTTGATCCGAGGGCTACAGAATGAATATCATGTGTAATGAATAAATTGAGCTAGATTAATTCATTTACTATGTATTTTGAGTGTTGATTATATGTATAGGATACACAAAGATAATTTGTTTTCAAAATCCCCATTTATAGTCCATTAGAGAAGAAAAACAACACACAATTGCCCTGTAATGTGTATGTGTGTCTAATTACAAAATGAGGTGAGGCTTTGATGGGGCATAAGAGTCCTAAAAGAATAGAACACATATCCATTAATGCTGGATTAAGGATCTAGACTGAACTTAGTACATATCATTTGTCTATCAAATATCTAGGAAAAGATGCCAAGTTCATCATGCCTATCATTCTGACTCTAAGAATGAAAATCTGACTGGGAGGTCCAAACTTCGAGTTTGTCATAGGAATGGGTCAACAACTTCATGACTGTGAATGGCATTTCCATAGCAACATATACACAGTAAAGTAACTAGAACAGTGTTTCATACACAGAAAAATATTTTGGTGTCGGAAGTGCTGAGTGATAAGGTTGGGACTTCAAACACTGTCCATTGCCCTTTAAAAACATTAAAGTGGTTGATGATCACACATTTTGGAGATGTTTTGTGAGGAAAAGAAAAGACAGTCAGAAGAGGTTTGTGCAGTGAGTAGGAAGGGGAGAAATAGAGACCTGAGAACACAGATGACAAAGCACCAGCTCAGGAGTGTTGCTGAGCAATTCTTCTTAGAAACCTGGCTGTAATGAGCAGGAGGAACTCATGTGACTATGTTAAGGAAATCCATTAGCTCCTCACTCTGCCTAAACACCATTCATAAATGAGCTCTAGCATCAGACTTTCCATCCAGAAAAACAAATGAATAAACATTGGGGGGGTACTTTCTCCATATCTGGAGGTAACACAATGTTCTCCCCTCGGTATGACCATCCAGGACTCTCAACATATACCGACGTATGTGGAATTCTCCAAACCATTCCATAACATCATGGAATTACTTTTCTTGAAATTACTTCCTAGAGCCTCTATTCAACATATATTTCCAAGTTCCTGTTCTGTCCACCTTCCTTAATGCCCTATAATCCCTGGTTAACGCACCCTAAGCCAGATCTCTACACCGGTTATGTCCTGCGGCCCAACTCATTGTGCTTTCCTTGGTACTTTCACTTAATTATTGACTAAATACCTTCCAAGTGTGGTGTTTGATCATCCAGCCCCGATCAGAAAGTACCCCATAATCAACTGGTAGTACTTTTTTTAAAGGAAAAAGAAATGCCAACTATTTCAAATTCACCCATCATATGTATAGTTCTCCATTTTTGCTTCTATTAGTCATTGCTACCTGCTTAGAAGGTTGAAATAAGCTATTTCAAATTTAATGCTGGCTTGGATTTATATAGTATCATTCTTTCTCATTTGCCCTCACAATAACTGTAGAAGAGCAAGCATTATTCTCATTAACACCTGAAAATCAGAAACGGAGGTGAAGGGACTCTGTTAGAATGTGTCCCTTCTCTCTTGCTTGGCAGTGACCTTACACTGTGGGATTCCACATAGAATGTGCACCCCTTAGGAAAAAGAGGTATTCTAATTATGATTAACTCCCAAAACCTAGGGGTCTGGGCCATTGCTCTAGCAAAGAATGGAAGGTTAGGTGAATAGAGAGAACATAATTCAGTTTATTGCTGTCACCAAATACATAACAAATATTAAAAGAATGTGGCATTCATGTTTACTTAAATTTCTGATTAACCTGAAATCTTTGAAACAGAATTTTAGGAAACATGGTAATATTTCTTTATCCTTGTTTCACTTTAAAGACAGTGGCCTCCCCATTCTAATAGCTTCTTTCAAGGCTGTTTTCCATAGCCAAGTAGTGAAAGATAATCTCAGAGCTCCAACAGAACTAAAAAACAAACAAACAACAAATACTAATGGGAGAGAGGTCTATATTTCTCCCCCTACTTGATTTCACACAATCCACTTAATAATTACTTCATTATTCAGAGTTGTTATGCCTTACTAGTTAAACAATTAGCAATAAACCCCAGAATTCTGCAGCCCTTCTCACACTGTGACCAAATCCTATTCATCATTCCAGAGGAATTTCATGCAATACTCTCCTGGATTTCCCTAAATTCTTAGCTTTCTGAGAAATCCTAACACAGGAGTGAGTGAGCAAAAAAGAAAAAATAATAATAATAATAGTAAGGGAGTGATGATCGTAGTCGTGTTATGAGAACTCCTTTAAGGGCATCATGTTAACCACATAACTCAGCAACCCTATGCAATAGGGTTATCTACCATAGTTCTTCTCCAACTGTAACATGCAGACAAATGCTCAGAGAAGCTTGTTTAAGTGCAAATTCTAGAATCAATAGACCTTGGGTAGGGCCTATGATCCTGCATTTCTAACAAGTTCCTGGGTGATAACTATGTGTAAACAACTTGATCTATCTGGGCTGTCACTGAGGAAACCAAGGTGGGAGAGTTTATATGTGATTAACTGGCATAGGGGTGTTCCGAATATGCCTTACAGTGTCCATCCCAATAAATATTGAATGAGTAAATAACCTATATTTATATTCTCCCAAACCCAGAAGGCGGCTTTGTCCATAGCCAGGCACACAGCAAATCTTTATGGAATACTTATTCAGTAAGCAAAAACTTTTTTTTTCCCTATAAAAAACTAGATGAGATAACTTTTATTAAGGTTTAAGGATGTGGGATGGAAGGATAGAGCAAGGAAATGAAAAGTCATTGGGAATCAAGGAAGGGAAAATTCTGTCTTCTAGGTATGTGGCACAAAGCATTACCGAAATAGACTGGCATCTGAGACCGAATATTCCAGGAAAGATTCAATCTAGAATATCCTGTGAAAAATATGTGGAAAGCCATGTCTTAGAAGCTAGAAGTTTTGTATAATGCAAAGAGATCACGAGCAAGCAGTCCACGTGGAGTTGAAGGAAGGTGGAGAGGAGGCCTGGGAGGAACAGAGTTTGTAGAGAAGGATGAAAGGCCTCAAAGAAGAACCTGGAGAAACAGCACATCAAGTGGAAAAGCAGCAGCTAATGCTGCTTCTGAGTTGCTCAAAATCCTTCCTTGGCTGCCTTTGGCAGAGGAATCTTCATAAATCGGCACCAGAGTTTTTCCTTTCACAGGTGTGATGGTCTGGGTGCTGGAATCATGATTCTAAAGCGTCTGTAGTCATTTAATTACTGCAGAAGATGGATCTGAGTTCATGTAGATTCCAGGACATTTGCAGCAAATTCTTTGTTTGCATATATCCCCTGATTTGGGCCTTTTCATCCAATTTGCTTCTATATTCTAGAATTGAATTTCAAAAATAGACTGGGTGAAGGAGGCCCTGATAGAAAAGGTTTGACTTCGACGTCATAACTCAGACTAAAATGTTCACTGGCATTAGATGTGATGAAGACGCCATGAAGCAGCTCTTGGTTGTTACTCGGATGGAAACAAGCTCAGCCTGCTTTGATGGAAAAATCTACCCTGTGCCAAACACAGCGAGGGGTGCCAACTAACATGTGCCTGCTTTTAACCTGGCAACCATCCTACTGTTAAACTCATCGCAAAAATAATAGAAAGTAATATTACAGGATGGTCTTTGTTCCACACTGGATTCCTCACACTACCTGCTGGAAGAAAACCACCAGGTTTTTGTTTTGCTCTAAATTTTCCAACCTGTCATTGATCATTAGAGAACATATTAAAAATACATCCCTAAAAATGTTAAGTGTAAAAATATACAAAATGCAATCCCCTTGTTTGTTGTTGTTATTAAAGTCAATGGATATAAAATTATTTTTAAATTGCTCTGGAAGTTTTATGGTGCCAGTTTTTAAATTTTGTGTTTATATTGCCACAGCACAGTGACAGAGAATTCACAAGTTGGCAGAACGTCATGGCCCATCACTTGACTGGTGCCCTTGCTTATCACACAATCCTTCTGAGAGCAGCATTTCACACACCACACTTCATCAAGAAGTTTCTGCTCCTCGCTCCTATTAAGATTGCCGAGTTTTATGGTGCAGAATAAACAAACGTAACTCTATGATGCTCACAGGATTTACCGAATCTGAATCTGAACTCTACCACTCACCACTAGGGCAACTTAGGGCAAGCACTCCAACTTCTAAGGCTTCCATCTAAGCCTCATTTTCCTTGGCTACAACATTGGGATAATGATAGAACCAACTCCACAGTGTTATTTTGAGGACTGAATGAGACAAGGTATACAAAATACTTTTAAAACTCATTTTGGCGCATTGAGAACACTTAGGGTTTTTTCCATTGTTGTTGTTTAGAGACAGAGCCTCATTCTGTTGCCCAGGCAAGAGTGCTGTGGCTTCAGACTAGCTCACAGCAACCTCAAATTCCTAGGGTCAAGTCATCCTCTTGCCTCAACCTCCTCTGTAGCTGGAACTACAGGTGCCCACCACAGTGCCTGGCTAGTTTTTCTATTTTTAGTAGAGACGAGGTCTCACTTTAGCTCAGGCTGGTCTCCAACTCCTAAGCTCAAGTGATCCACTCGCCTGGATCTCCCACAGTGATAGGATTACAAACGTGAGCCACTGCACCTGGCCTAGGAACACTTAGATATTTGTTGTGACTACTTTCATTAGCCAACATAAAAACAGAACATCTTTAGCCTGTTGTCTTTCCTCAGCCTCTTACTGTGCGTGTGGCCTGAAAGCCCTGCCAGGCTGTCTTGCACCTCAGCGCTATCCAGTCGTCCTTTTCTTTTCATCCTCCACAATTAATATTCTCATTGATATCACTGTGATTTAAAACCAATGCTACCCTCAGGAAATACTGATGAAATGTCCAATCTCTAGGACATTTCCAACTCCCTTCCTGCACTCAGGCAGCTCTACTCCGAAGCAGGACGCATTATCTATTTCTCCACATCTGTCCGTGAGGACACGGAAACCGGGACTGCGTCTTCTTCATGTTAAGTAGAAGTACCCAGTGCATTCTCACTATAGTCAGAGCTCAATAAATACCTTTTAGAGTCCCCATCAGCCAACCTGGAAATTTTGGCACCAGCTGTCTGCAATCCACTGACATGTAACCTTGACCCAACTCACCCATAGCAGCAAGTGTCTCTCTGTTGGGTGGATACAGCCTCGTGTCTTTTTCTCAAATGAACCCGTAGCTCCAATAGTAATGTGGGAATCAAGGAACTCTTGAAGTTGGACGTGACACTCAACTATTAGAAAAATATTACAATCATTCTTTCCTTCGCATACAAACAAGGCAGACTATCTGTCTGTGATCCTGAGGTACGGTGCTGCCTTGACGGAGGTTCCTAGAGCTCCAAAGATTTCATGGAGTATGTAAAACATTATGTTTAAACTGTCTTATGATTAGTTCATTGGCTTCCACCTTCACAAGGCAACAGGTGTGGCACAAGAAGAATTATTCTGAGAAATAAGGGATAAAGTATTCAAAATGCTTTCCTTGTATCTGGATGCATTTATTTCTATTGTAACAAAATTAATCGAAAGGATCTTTATTACACTGGTTGTGCGTTTTATGTAATTATTTCTAAAACATGAGTAGGACTGCTTGATCATTGGTTATGGGGAAAGAATGAGACATCCAAAATGAAAATATTTTCTCTGCCACACACAGGAAGAATAAGAGTTGTCTTGGGCCACACATTCCATACACAAAGATTAACAAAAGCCAATTATTAAAAAAAAAATCAAGGTCCCTGCATACTTTTCATGATAATGACACCACAGATGAAAGATGTAGATGATTTTCTACAGCCCTTAGAAAATCAGCATGTGGTTGCAGGCTGCAGGTTAGGTACCCCTGGCTTAGAGATTCACAGAATCCCATGTGTGACGATGTCCTTCTCAGTTCTGTGGGAGAGTTTCAGGCAGCCCATGGAGCAGGAGAGGAAGAGATTCTGCACCTATACCATCCGCACCTACGGGAGATGCTGCCTGTCATCCCATACAGAGTCCTCTCCTCTATGGGAACTGAGCATGTTACTGACTCCTACGTGAGCCACATACACTGGGGGAGGGGGGCTCTGTAAGGATGTAATGTGAATCCATCCATGAAAACATGAGATCAAGATCTGTCTCCTCCCTTCCTTACCACTGTCATGATAATGGTGGAACTGGATTTCACCTTTTATTCAAACTGTTTTTTTGGTAGACAGTCTTTGAGGTTATGAAAAACTGAGTAAATATTAAATATGATTCAGATCAGTAGGAATGCTGCTGCCATAGGTTCAGAGAGATCTGTTCCCACAGGATTCGACACCAACATCACCAATCAGCTCATCACAGAGACGGCCCTGTAAAGGCTGGTGGATACCAAAAAGAGCACTTTATACAATAATTGTCGAGACAGTCAATTTTGGGTGACTTTAAATATTTTAAATACTTAACCACAGAGGACTTAGCCTTACTGAAAGAATCTTTCTTGTGTTATGGTTCCTTTTGTGACATATCTTTTTACCCTCAGTGTGGGGTACAGTAGCTGTTCATCTATTGCTTAGGCACAGCTCCCCCGAAGGTAAAGAGGGCAGGTTGGTAGAGGATTACAGGATGTCAGAAGTTGAGGCGAAAACATGAAGCAAACTGGCTAAGAGTGTTGAGAAAGTGGGGGAAAGTGTCTCCTCACTTCTAGAATGGATAGCGCAATTCTTCGTCTCTTAAAACAGGCACAGAACCTGTTAGAAGAAACTACTTGAATCCTTCTGGCTTGGATGTTCCTTTCAAGAGTCAAAAGATTTCTAACAGCAATGATAAAGATATAAAAAGTCACCTATTTCATTCCCATCAACTCTTTCAAGGCCCTTTCTAAGGCAGAAACACCCTACTTGAAAGTGTAAAGCAACTCAAAAACAAACACTATCTAAACCCGGCTAAATTGGGTTAGGGAAGAATCAAATGGAAGAAAGCCACCACCCCTTGATAAGTTTGACTCAAGAGGGACCCACTAAAAGAGTTTTATTCACCTTTGGATGGGAGGTTTAGCTTTTCAAAGGAACACACTGTGCTCATTTCTTTTATGGAGAATAAACATTGTACCTCACCAGAGGATTCAGTGCTGAAAAATCCTCCGCACTCTCAAAAGGAAAAGTCTTAGGTAACAATTTTTGAAAGCAAATTAAACTAAAAAGGCCTCTTTTTAGTGAAGTTGTACCAGTTGACCACTCATGAGCCAGCTATTACAGGAGAATTCCCAGAAACATTTTTTCTTCTTAATCATTAAGCTTCAAGCTTCTATTTGATGTGCAAAATTTGCATTTGTTCTGTCTACAATTCTCAGTTTTTCCACCCCTCAGTCATTTCAACTTGCATTCTCACACGACTGAACAAAATCTTATGGACAACTGAACATGGAAAGTCATTCAAAACTCTCCCATGGAGCAATTCTTGTGGGAAAGGGGGAGAGACAGAAAGAGGAACCAGCTTGACATCTATTATATTTCCATTGTCATAGGGCTATTTTCATCAAATCAAAAGAAGGTACCCTCTGTGAATGACAATTTGTGAAGTACTCATATTCGAATAGTATTTGCAAACTACTACTACATTTTTTTAAGTAAGAGCTATTACATAAAAGTAAATTTATTAGGGTAGAAGTGGTGGCTTATACCTTTAACACTAGCACTTTGAGAGGAGGAGGTGGAAGAAGTCCTTGAGGCCAGGAGTTGGAGACAAGCCTGAGCAAGGGCAAGACCAGACCTTTTTCTGTACAAAACCCAGAAAAATACAGACATAGTGGCAGGTGCCAGTAGTCCCAAGAGTTTGAGGTTGCCATGAGCTGTGATGATGCCACTGCTTTTTTTTTTTTTTTTTTTTTTTTGTGCAAAAGGACAAAGTTTATTAAGGACAATACACTCCACACAAGGAACACATCTCCATTTTCAAGTGGAGAAGACCCTGGGATTAGTAAGATGTTTCCCCTTATACAGATTTTCCAATTCTATGTTAAGAGGCTTGGGAGTAAAATTCTCATGATTTTTCTTAGAAACGGGGAAATCTTCCAGAAGGGAGAGTCCTCCCATTTCTATCCCTATAGTCAATGACCACTATTTGTCATTGTAATTGTAGAGTGTGATAGAACTGGTGTAAATTGTACTATGTTAATGAAAATAAGTCACTTGAGCCTACTGTCGTCTGACTTGTACTCCCACTCCAAAGACCCCTTTTTGTGACCTTGGCCATATCTCCACATGTATGCATATGAAAGGAATACTTTCCAAATGCCAATCATGTCTCAGAGCCTTAAAGTTGTGTTTATCCTGTTAGATAGAGCTAAGGAGACACAGGGACAGATAATGCTGGGAGATCCTTTGTCCATAATAAGAGGAACAAATTGAGCAGAGGAGGCCTCCAAGAAAGGAAAGCTGGCTTTCAAAAAGGCTTCCAAAAACTGAGTTGATGTTTGCTGTTGCGTGAACAGACGCGAGGGACAGTAGTGATGCCACTGCTTTTACCCAAGGAACAGAGCGTAGAGACAAATGTCTCAAAAAACTATTTTTGTAGCAAACAGTTTCCATTCTCAGCATTCACTTGAAATCAATGTAAATCATTTTATTTGGAGAAAAGTGTGATGTATATAGAGTATGGATTTTGATGCTGCCCCAGCTAAAGTAGGTTATTTTTCATTTTCCTCAGCTACCTGGGAAATTCTAAAAAAGATAAAGTTTGGAAACCATTATTCTCATAATCAACCATTTTAAGAAGCATTTATTGACCAGCTATTCTTTTGTGGATTTGGGGTTAGACTTAGATATAAATATTTATTGAGAAATGAGGATGGATTCTCTTCCTTCATTGTCCATACATTTTCTGGGAAGGAGACTTAGGTAATCCTGGAAAAGGAGACCACAGTGGTAAATATGTACTATTTCACCCTCAGTATCTCTTCCTCTCCCTTCTCTGTGGGAAGTGACTCATTTGATTGGTGGGAATCTAAAGTACTTGGACTCTACTGAACTCAGTCGCTGGTAGGAGAAACTTTATGTCTCATGACCAGACCCAGAGTACACCAGGCTTCTCTCTTACATTCTCAGATGCATGGGTCTCTAAAGGTATTTTTGTCTGAAAACTCTTCCCCACCCTATGAGCTTGTGGCCAGGTTGTCAGTTACCCTATGCAGACATCCACACTGGAAGAGTCATACACCAAATTTCCCCAGGCCACTGTGTGTAAACATGGTTCAAGCAGGGCCAAGGATCATCTCTGAAAAATCACAAGGCCACTTTTTACTCAAGTAGATAAAGTGAGCAAGTCAGATATCCATCCCAAGTTCTCATCTTGTTCTCTGCTCTTGGATGCCAACATCTGTAGACAGCTCACCTGGATTCTCCTACCTTCAGTTAGGGTTGACCCATGAGGGGCACAAGGAAATTTAAGAGAAAGAAGCAAAAGAGGGTGGGACATTTATTCTCTCAGTTCTCTCCTTCTGGGCTGCAGGTGGGCAGTGGCTGTGATTTCTACTGAAAGCCACAGCTTCAGTGCGGTGGTCCTTCCCCATGACTGTTCTGGTAAGCTCTTCTTCCAAGCTAGGAATACAAACATTGTCCTCTCTGCTAGCCCAGGTTCCTCCCATCCCTCATAGCTATGTATTATATTATGCTTTTTTTTTTTGTTTGTTTTCTTTCTTATTTTTTATTATATCATAATTGTGTATATTAGTGCAATCATGGGGCACAATGTGCTGACCTCATATACAATCTGCAATATTTTCATCAAACTATTTAACATAGCCTTCATGGCCTTTTAATCACTATATGAAGACATTTATATTCTGCATTTAGTAAGTTTCACTTGTACCCTTCTAAGATGTACTGTAGGTGTGATCCCACCAATTGCCCACCCTCCACCCATTCTCCCCTCTCCCCTCCCCTCCCTTGCCCCTTTCCCCATATTCTCGTGCTATAATTGGATTTTAGCCTTCATATGAAAGCTATAAATTAGTTTCATAGTAGGGCTGAGTATATTGGATATATTTTCTTCCATTCGTGAGATACTTTGCTAAGAAGAACATGATCTTTTTGTTGAAAATATGTATATATTTATGGGGTACGTGTAAAATTTTGATATAAGCAAGCAATGTGTAATGGTTAAATCAGGGTTTTTAGAATATCCATCGCCTTGAAGGCTTATTATTTCTTTGTGCTGGGAGCATTTCATATATTCTCTTCTGGCTATTTTGAAATATATAATGTATTATTATTATTATTATTTGGAGACAGTCTCACTTTATCGTCCTTAGTAGAGTGCGGTGGCTTCACAGCTCACAGCAACCTCCAACTCCTGGGCTTAGGCAATTCTCTTGCCTCAGCCTCCCAAGTAGCTGGGACTACAGGAGCCTACCACAATGCCCAGCTATTTTTCTGTTGCAGTTTGGTGGAGGCCAGGTTCGAACCCTCCACCCTCAGTATATGGGGTCGGCACCCTATCCACTGAGCCAGAGGTGCTGTCCATAATGTATTATTATTAATTCTATTATGCTACTGAACACTAGAACTTATTTCCTAAAACTGTATGTTCATACCTATTAACAAACACTAACCAGCCTCACACCTGCAAATAGTTTCAATGTAACATCTCTGTAATAATCCTTTTTGACAGCCTCACTTCTTTCCTGCAAGGTATTTCAGACTAATATACACCATGAAACCATGAGAACAAGCCTTAGTCTGGTAATTCCCACTCACTTACTTTAAGGAGAAAGCCTGCAAATCAATTTAAAGTCTAAAGAGAAAAGTAGCTAAGAGAGGAATAAAAAGAGGTGGTTACCTACGACTGTCTTTACATCAAGGACTACAGCTATGCCGGATGCCTGCAAAGCCCCTAGGCACCCCCGTCATGTGATTTAATATCTTTCCATTTTCTTTGAGGTACTTTGGGTAGGGTTTTGACACCTGCAACTGAAAAGAGAAATATGTCTTCTGTAACGAAATATATGCGGTGCCGACAGCTTCATATTCTGCAACATCAATAAAAATAATGGAGTTTAGGAGAAAAACAGGATTGAGAGCAGAGCATTCAAAGTCAGCATCTCACTAGCGAAAATAATACTATCTCAGTTTAACAAACACACAAAAGACACATTACATTTCCAGTATAAATAAGCCATAGAAAGTGATGTTGTGCATGACACAGTCAAAACAAGAGGTTAGGAATCAAAATGACTCTGGAAGAATTGTAAAGGGCAGGCACGATGCAGACAGTAGAATGTGACGATTTGCTGCCAACACTTGGGTAGTGCGTTTTGTGTTTAACTGTTCACTTGATGGCACAGACCTTAATGGGCTGAGGACAAAAGTGTATAAAAAGTGTATCACTGCGAAGTCTGCATTCTGGCATAATTACCCTATTTATAAGTAGCCTGTGAGTTAATTCACATTGTAAATGTATGCCTTATACCAGATCAGACTACAGACCCATGCGGCATTTTACTTTGCTCTGTTGCTCCTCTAGTGATTTAGAAAGGTGTACCTATTGGTAATTACCTCTAAGTGTTTTAAAAGCACATCTAAATCCGTTTTTCATTTCTATGCAATCTTCCAGTTTCAGAGGGTTTGTCATAAATATGTTTCATTTTGGTATTGTGGGCGTGGTATCTTTATATAGGCAGTACATCACGAATTACTGAAATGCTTTCCCATTTCGTATAAAAACTACATCATAGGATGGCAGTTGTTCTGAATAGTTAGCTGAGATTTGGGGTAAACTGTTCTCTCATTTTTTAATTAAAAGATAATATATACATAATACGTTTACATTTTCAGTATTGTATTTTAGTTTAACAGACTGAATATTTTAAGGTAACTCAATACTAGAAATTGAGATATTATGGTTCAAACTGGCTAGCTGCTCTTCAACATTTTTTTCTTTCTTTCTAGGCACACTGATATACTATATCCCCCAGCCTTCCTTGCATTTGCTATGGTCTCACAACTAAGCTCTAGCCAATTGATTTCAGATCTAAGCTATTTACAAACTTTCCAGATTTGACCAATGGTCACTTCTCTCTAGTCTCCTACTTCTGTCTTCCCCTCGATCCTTGGCCACCAGCTAACAACCAGAGATGTCCTCCATTAAAAACAGCTGATCGTAATCAGTGTATATCCCTGAATGACCGTGAGGATCAAAGTCACTCAGCCTACATACCCACTCATTTTTACTCCACATGAATTAAAAATACATTTCTATGTGTTAAACTGTGAATAGTTCCAGATTCGTCTATTAAAGTAGCTTGTGTTGCCTTTGCTAACATGCACAACTTTTGTTGGACATTACATAGGTTCTTATTAAAAATCTACAGACCCTGATGTGGAGAAAAGGGTAAGTTAATACTTGTTCTTGTGTTAACTTCACAGGTAACACAGCACTTGATTGGAATAGGGAGCCGTCTGGAATCTGTTTCAACAAGGAATTTTACCTGCATGCCAATTAGATTCTTTTTTCATTTTTTTTCTTTTAGTTGCCAAGGCATTTATGGTTGTAAGGATTATAAACATATTCAAATTATTTCATATAAAAAGGTTATCTTAAGGTACATTGATTTTTTTTTTTTGATCAAACTCATGGGCACAAGCCTGAGCTTTGTACAAAGAAATTATGATCCAGCAGAAGCTGAGAAACCTCCTGCCCCTGAGATGCAGCAAGCAGGTGGTTTCTGTGAGTCTGCTTCATCCTCTCTCTGAGTGCGGGTTCATCTGCTTATGCTGCAGACTTGGAGACCAATAGGCCAACCAACCTATCCATCACCATCAGGGAATAACTGTCTCTGAGTTCAAACTCTACACAAAATAAAAAAATGAATCCTGATCAAATGAAGATCATCTCTGATTCAGGGCATCCTTTTATACCACGTCTTAATTGTGTCTTGGTTGTGCTTGGATTAGTAATGTGTTTTCCTCTAGACAAATTACTTTTGTCTGGAGAAGGCTGAATCACAGGATCCGTACTCATGCATCAAGGAGTATCTTTAATATATTAACATAGGCAGGAATGGGCATGTTTAGAACAAAGTATCAGTCAACTGAGTTAATCTTTGGTTTGTGCTACATAGGGAAGGAGAAGCAGGAATAAATGCTGCTAAGTGCTTTTATTCTCAGTACGTCTTTCTGGTTTCTACCAGAGCTTCCCTGAATGCCACGGAAATAAGATGGTCCTTTGGAACTTTCAAATTAGAAGTCTCAATGTAGTTCTTCTAGGAACATAGGTCAAGCCATTCCTCATATAGAGCTATTACTGTGAAGAGACCTATCTAACATAAGTACTTTGTACAATTTATACTGGATTTTCTCCTATATACTCCTATATACTCTATTTGTCCACAATGATCCCAATTTTTTAGTTGGTTGACAATAGCCATCTAATATTGATATGAATTGTCTCAGCTTTTGCATAGATTAGCAATTTAACAAAGTTTAGGTGTGGAAAGATATAATTAGATAATTATGCTAAAAGTCAACTTTTTTTTTAATGCGGAATTCTCCACTGCTCATTATCCTTAGCAAATTATGTTTCAGTTGATCCATTTTCTGGATCACATTTCATCAAAGTGTCAAACACCCAGGGGTGATTGGCACAATTAAAGGTACTGAATTGCGGAGACTATGTCTTATGTTTCTTTATATTTATTGTTAACTCGTAGATTAACATTGCACATATACTAGGTACTGTATTTCTTAGTTAATTTATTCTGATTCTCTCTACTTACAATGAAGCTCCCCCATGGGTCTTGGCTATTTGTTTCCTCCTTTATTTGCAGGTGGGCACTCCCAAGTTCATCCTCAGCCCATCCTCTGTCTCTTTCATGTTCTTTGCACAGATACAAATCCTTAATTAGAATGTTATACTTCTTCCACTCTCTACCCATCTCCTGACTCCCATGCCTCTCATCTTCTGAGATTCATGTACTCTGAAGAATCCAAGATGCGTGATGTTCACCGTGTTAATTTCCGTAAGTTTTCTCTCTCCCGGGAAAGGTCTTGTATCATATTGATTAGATGTAACAAGGGAGAAAAACGTGTTATTTTATATTTTAAGAGGCCTGGTTCAAATATTAATATTTATTCTTCACTGGACAAGCAAGTTACTTAATCTCTTTGAGCTTTAGCTTCTTTGCTTTAAACCTGAATGATGAAAACTATTTTGTTGGGTGGTCTTTGGAGGGATAGTATATGAAGTTGCATGAAAGGTGCTCGATATGTTAGCTTCTTTCCCTCCCTTTCTGTCAGTCCCTACCCATCGAGTATCCACATCAAATGTCGCTATTCTCATTAAATTTCTATCATTTTCTTTGTTGAGAAAATTATTTGATGTGTATGCCTTATTTCAAGAAAGGAAGGCCAAGACATATTTTTTGAATCTTTCCTATCACAGTTTGCATGTCTTAATTGAGAGGCATAATGGCTAACAATGATCAACTCTAGGTTTGAATACCACCCGAGGACCCATGGGAATTTAGGCATGTTGCTGACCTTCTCTGTCCCCCTTAAGTTCATCTGTAAATAAGGATAATGTTAATATCTAACTTCCTTAATTCTCTGTGAAGATCAAATGAGTTATTGAATTTGAATGTTGTCTGGCACAGAGTCAAACCTCAAAACACAAACCAATGCTGGGTATTATCACTGACACTGTTAGTAGTATTATTATATCCATGTTTACAGCCAACCATTACTCTGTAACCACCTAGGAACAATTCAACCAGTATAAAAGAAATGCATCTATATTATGCAGAATTTCCAGATACAGCCTTATTGATATTTATCTCACACACCTCACATCCCAACAGGAGAGATGTGTTCTTTAGGAGTCCGCCTATATGCAAATATTAATATTTGTATGAAAGCACATCACAAAATGCCTGTACTAACGTGACAGTGAATTCCAAATAAAGCTTAAAGGGCATTAAGTTATCTTCACAGAAATAGCTCGAGAAAAATCCCATGGATTCGATGGCAATTTGTCTATAAATTAGTCACCGGTACCACAATAGGTAGAGAAAGACGCACCCTATGTAAAGTGGGGAAATTGAGAGACGAAACAATAATATGCCATATAAATACCAACACATTCTTCAAAGCCTTATTCTTCCCCACTTTTCTCCATGAAAGTAAGATTTTCTTCCTTTATAAGCACAAGGAAACATGCCTAGGCAGTAAACAGAATAAGCATTTTATTTTTATTAGATATGATTAATTCAAAAAGCCATTTGACTTTGCACAATGTTGGTGGCTGGATCAAATAAACACCCAAAGTGGAGAGGCTTAACATGACAAAGGTATATTTATCATTTGTGTTACAGCTCATTAAGGATGTTCCTGACTCAGAGGCAGTTTTCTTCCTAAAAGTGATTCTTTTCACTCTGTACCTTGTAACCCCTAGGCCCACAGATTTCTCTGCATTGCAGTCAAATAGAGGGAGAAATGGAAGATAGAGAAGATAAGAGAAGGCCCAGCTCTTTGTCACTATCTTGTCCCTACTGTGACACAACATTTCTGCTCCTACTCAGTTGGCAAAAACTAGCCATATGGTCCCACTGAAATGCAAGGCCATGGGGGTAGTGGACACTACACATTCCGTTTCCTGCTGGGAAGCCCTTCCCAATGACTTCATACCTAACCATAGCAAGGAAAGCCTGGGTCTTAGTAGATGACGGGCTCTCTCTGCCACATTTAAGTTAGCTGGAGACACTGAGGAAGATACCAGGAAAATGAACCAAGAGACTTGTCAATTACTTAAAAGTATTACTTCTAAGGGACAGACACACAGCCCAAATAAAAGGGACTCAGAAATGAAACGGTTTTGGAAAGAGTTAACTTTCAAGACCTGTAGCAATCCTCTACAGAAGATTTAGGCTAGCAATGATCAACAAAGCAAATACAGCAAATCTTTTAATCTTTCGAGATATCATCTTTTTGTTAAGTATAGTAAAAGCATTGAATAGAGACTTTCATAAAGGAGTCCACTTCCTTCAGAGTTCTCGGGTATGGCTTCAGGTCATAGCACTCAAATCTGGCTCTGAATAAACTTCTTCAAAAAAAGGAAGAAAAAAAAAACTTTTATAAAGCCCGCCAATAATAAAAATTAGTGAATTTAACAAGGAAGGCGAGTAAAAGAGAAGGAGAAATAGTGTAAAAAGAAGTAGTAAATATCAACTCTTTAGACTTGGTTCATTGATAGAAGAAGAAAAATTTACCTTAGAATATTCAAAAAATAAATTGTAGTTTTCAGCCTTACTTGGATTCACTTTTTCATACCGAAAGTATTTATTAAAGTTAATATATACCATACTAGTATTAATGTAAATAAAAACAGATAAACCCTAACCAAATAACCCTATCCAAATAAATGAAAACATTGCTGACTGTCGTGACCGCATAAATGATCACACTAGACACGGGTTGACAGCACACAGTGCAAGAGGTGAAGCTAACCACAGGGGCAGGACAGCCCCGAGCACTTCTCCCAGGGATACATCATGAGTGGAAAGATTACTAAGCAAAGACATGCAGGGGCTGCGTGCTCAGGGAAATGATCTCATAGGTGCCAACAAAGTATGTACTCAAGGAAATGATCTTCACAGGTGGTGAGAGAAATGATCTCCAAAAATACTACATGCAATTTTTCTCCACTAATCCTTCAAGGAACTGCCATAAAATGCTTAATGTTAAACATTGGCCTTACTATTATCGGAGTGAAATGTGCTCCTTCAGGATTACTGAGTTACTTGGTGGCTTGCCTTCCAAGTCACA
>CAUYRH010125353.1:0-13472 GCA_963574655.1 Perodicticus potto | reverse complement strand
TCCGTGTCTCAGAGTGAGCGTGACAGTGGCTGGGAGGGCCTCCATGTCTCAGAGTGAGCGTTACAGTGGCTGGGAGGGCCTCCGTGTCTCAGAGTGAGCGTGACAGTGGCTGGGAGGGCCTCCGTGTCTCAGAGTGAGCGTGACAGTGGCTGGGAGGGCCTCCGTGTCTCAGAGTGAGTGTGACAGTGGCTGGGAGGGCCTCCGTGTTTCAGAGTGAGTGTGACAGTGGCTGGGAGGGCCTCTACGTCTCACAGTGAGTGTGACAGTGGCTGGGAGGGCCTCCATGTCTCAGAGTGAGCGTGACAGTGGCTGGGAGGGCCTCGGTGTCTCAGAGTGAGCGTGACAGTGGCTGGTAGGGCCTCCGTGTCTCAGAGTGAGTTTGACAGTGGCTGGGAGGGCCTCTGTGTTTTCCCACTTTTTTCTGTGAGGTGTTTCTGTTTCCAGGAATTTCTCTGCTGCTGAATTGAGAGAAAGTGTGTCTTTTATTCTTTATGATCCTACCAGGATTGGTTAGAAAATTGTGAACTAGGACACCTGAAGGAAAGGTAAGTAAATAATGTACTAGAATATTGTACAGGCCATAGTTTGTGTTTTGCAGTTTTTACATATTAGGATATTGATTACTTTTCCTGTTGATCTTTCTTTGCTCCTTCTCTCTTTCCCTTCTACCTTCCCTCCTTCCCTGTCTCCCTCCTTCCTTCCTTCTTTCTCTCCACCCTTCTTTCTTCCTTCTCACCCTCCCTGCGTCCTGCCTTCCATCCTTGCATCTTTTTGCCCTTTTTCTTCCCATTGCTCCTCCCTTCCTCTCTCTCTTCCTCTCTGTCTCCCTCTCTTTCTTTCCTCCCTCCCTTCCTTCCTCCTTAATCAGTGATGTACAATCCCTTCCCCATGGTAAGGTCAGGGAAGGAGTGGCAGATTATGTGGCTCTTCTCTGTGGCCCGCAGACAGCCCTCTGTTACCTGTTCCCAGTCACCGAGCTTCTGTCTCCTGTCGTGTAGACACTGGTGAGCTTGGGCATGTGCGGTGCCTAAACCTCAGGGCAAGGGCAGAAGAAATACAAGAGCGTAGACCATTCTCAGTACAATAGACGCTTGGTCAAGTGTACGATCACCTAGGCTACAGCACTGATGCTCTTGAGAGATTTTTTTTTTTATTTTGGCTCAAGTACATTTAAGAAAAGGGTGGTTTTCCTACCTAATAACCAACATCCTGGTTTCACAGCAAAGGACAGGAATAATAGGAATTTAATTAGAGTGATGATGATGATTATTATTATTAATTTTAATATTCAATAATGTTTATTGGCATTTCCAGTCTTTTCTTTCTTTTTTATTGAATCATAGCTGTGTACATTAATGCAGTCATGGGGTACAATGTGCTGGTTTTATATACAATTTGAAATATTTTCATCAAACTGGTTAACATAGCTTTCATGGCATTTTCTTAGTTATTATGTTCAGACATTTATATTCTGCCTTTAGAGTGATTATTATACAACATGCTTCACTGCTCCCCCAAGCTGGAAGTGACAACCCTACACTGTGGTTTTACTTTGGGGATCTTCCATGGGAGAGTGTGACAGTAGGAAAAGCAGTCGAGTGGGCGTGAAGGCTCTGTCATCTCCCTGAGCAGCAGGCGCCTTGGGAGCAGAGACCTTCAGCCCGAGGAATCAATACCCAGTGTATTCATGGGTTGTGCTCAGAATCAGTGACTCTGGCTGGAGTGGTTTGACTGCATACAAGTCTGGATTGTTTGTCTTTTTGTCCTCTGTATTTTTACTTGACTGCTCAGCCAAATAACCGAAGCTATTATTTGTGGCATGTAACCCCCCCAGCCCTGCCCTGGGCACGTGAGTGTCCTGCGAGGCCATGACGGCTTGGCTCCCGGTTCGTTTCTGTTCATTGCTTTGGGCACACAGGGATGTGTTCGATATGGAGATTCACGCCCTTCGGTTCTAACACCGTGTCCCGTTTCATTGCGTTGGTGATTCTTCCCCTGACAATTGTTCTCTGTCTTCCTCTGCAATATCGATTAGCTGAAGATTGGACCCCACGTCATGGTATCCCAATTTTCATATCTTTTCCCTCCTGTTATCAGTCATCTTGCCTTTTTGTTCCTGTTCCCTTTGAGATGTCCTCCAATTGATCTTGCCAGCATTCTGCAGAATTATTTCATTTATCATATGCAGAGTTTCCGAAAGTTCTGTTTTGTTTTCTAAATGGACTTGTCCTCTACCATCCTTTTATTACATTTGCTTACTGGTTGATCCAGTGATCATTCTTTTCTTTCTTGTTTGTTTTTATTGGTAATTTGGTCTCTGTCCGAATATATCATCTGACATTGCTGATAGGCAACAATTTTTGACCTACAAAAATGGCTATTTCAAGGGATTCATCCTACACTTTGATAAAAAGATGCCCTACTTATCAATGATTAAAACCCTTCTTTTTCATTACAAATCAACATAGAACTGCCTGATCCAAGGGCATTAAGGGGCCTGTGTGAATAAAATACAAGTCCTATTTCTAAGAAAGTACTGACTGGAAAGCTGAAAAGATTTGAAAGATTTCTTTTGAATTTAATTATTATTAGGTAGATCACATAGATCCAATGGTTATCAGAGTAAAAACGCTTAGTTTAGTTTGGCAACCAAATTTCATATTCTTTTCCTGTTACTTATTTGTATTAAAAATTACACCGGTTCCTTCATGAGGAGGAAACACATTTGTGAGAGTTGCTGATTGATTTTTCTGCAGTGCTAAGGAGCTGCATTTTTATCAGAAAGGGACAGCCAGCAGCATGGCGTCATCTCCTTTCTCGTGAAGACACAGAGTTTGGTGTCTTCACGTAGTTCCACGATCGTGCTATGTCCTGCTCTGGTACTGAGCATCTCCACGTGTTTTTTAATTCCTTAAGCTCTACTACATCTTTCCTCATGATGTCTGTATCTTTGGTTACTTTGTCTTGATTGATTGATTGATTGATTGATTGATTTTCATCGTGTTTTTGGAGACAGTCTCAAGCTGTCGCCTTAGGTAGAGTGCTGTGGCATCATAGCTCACAGCAACCTCCAACTCTAGGGATCAAGCAATCCTCGTGCCTCAGTTTTTCTATTTTTCGTAGAGACAGGGGTCTTGCTTTTTGCTCAGGCTCATCTCGAACCTCGGACAATCCACCCGCCTCGGCCTCTGAGAGTGGCAGGATTAGAGGCATGAACCACTGTGCCCAGCCTACTTTGTCTTTAAATTAACTAATTTCTTGATACAATTTTTGGACTATTTTTTTTTGATTTCTATTTCTATCTTCTCCTCAATTGCAATGATTTTATTTGCCATCCATATTCTGGGTTATATTTCTGACATTTCAGCACAGTTTCTCTGTGTGTGGAATTTTCTGCTGAATCTTCCTTGTAATCTCTTGGGGGAGTTGATCTCTGATTGCTCATGTTGTCAGAATTCTTCTGCTGGTTCTTCCCCATGTGTACTTTCAGCTTTTTTTTTTTTTTTATCATTTGTACTTTTTGTAGTGGCAATGATAGGTTGTCCCCGGGTAGTTATCGAGAGATAATCTAATTTAGAACCTTTGGGAAACGCGGCACAGACCTATTTCACAACTCAAACTGGTGGGGTGAGACTGGATCAGGAGGGCCCGGGAGCTGGAGCTCACCACCCCTGGCGAATTACCTGGAGCTTGTGCTTGTGGCCTTTCTCCTGCAGCCTGGTGAAGCTGCCTTTGAGGACTGCCGCTGTGAGGGCGGGCCTGGTGAGACAGTGCCATCCACTTCTGTCCTGCTGTCAGCCTGTCCTCTAGCCCATTGCAATGAGTGCCAGTATTTCACTGGATTGTCCACCTCACAAAGATGTGAGCCGCTGTGAACCTGCCCCCACCAGGGAAAGCTGGAGTGGGGAATCCACAGATAGACCTGCCAGTTCTGCACCTCACTGTTCCAGTACCCCTTGTCCGTACAAGTTGTATAAGGAGTGAACCCTCTGTGGTGGCTGGAGAACAAGAATCCGAGGACTGTCCTGACCCAGAATTCCAGGGAAACTCACTGAGGCAGCATGAGCAACACCATCTCAAACGAGTTCAGAGAATCACCAAGGGTCCCTGGCACACACACCAGGAATGACTCTACAAGGGTCATTGTCCAGCAGGAATGAGAGCCGGGGAGACCACACCTCCCGCCCCGAGGTGAGCCCTGAGCGCCACCTCTCCCCTGGGCAGTGCACGCTCAGCCCACGCTATGCGAGGGCCTCTGGGGGAATTCGCTGCGTGCTGCTGCCTCTGCAGAGGCCAGACCTTCAGGCGGTCGGACAGGCAGAGGGTGCGCTGTGGCTCACCAGAGGAGAGAGTCTCGTTCACTTCTGCGGCAGCCAAGGTGGGGACTGGACTCAGAGGTGGAAACTCCCGGGACCTCTCCACCCCTCCGGTGGGATGAGGTGAGAAGCCCCTTGTTCCCGGTTCGCTGGTGGAAAGCCCAGGGCGGGCCTTCGGGGTGGGAGAGGCTCTCCACCCGCTTGGGCACCAGGCCCCTTCGGTCTGCTCACTCGGCACTGGTCTCTGTCCTCTTCTTCCTCCTCCTCGGCCTCGCAGCTTGCTGCAGTGGGAAGACGTGCACCTTCGTTTCCTCTCCTTGTGCTCAGCACCCCACTCTCACCTTCCCCACGTTCACTGCAGCCCAGCGTTTCTCCCTCTGGACAGGAGCTTCTGGTGACAGCCGCCTCTAGTCGGCCATGTTGCCCTCTCCCCCAGGCAGTCAGCTTTCTTCATGTTTGTTTTGTGTGTGGAAGAAAGAAAACACGATCTCTCTTCTCTCCTTCCTAGGCTCTGAGTCAGAATGCTCTCCTGAGAGTTAAAGTCAGATTAACCAGAGAAAAAGGAGCCCAAGTTACTGAGTGTGCCGCACACATCACACCGGGGAGGCCTCGGTCCCAGCAGGCAGTAGCTTATAGGCTGCTTAAAATAGTGACCAACAGCCATAAATGTTATATCCTCACAGGACAGAGAGGACAGCACCTGTGGGCTCCTACAAGGCAAGAAAACGTGACAAGGAAAATTCATGGGAAGGGAAAACTCGGCTCCTGAATCCTCTGGTCCTGCCTCCTGCTTGGGGCAGGCAGAGAGTGGGGTGGGGAGACCCTTGTTTTTGTAAATTGGTGTCCTGCCATCAGGTAAGCTGAGGGAGGGGCACACCGTCTCTCCCTGCAGTTTAACCACCGTCAGCTCAAGAATCCTCAGTGTTTTAGAAATGGATATTTTCTTTTCCTTCGTGTATAAAAACTGACTCATCTACAGCCACCCTCCCGGCATCATCTTCATTTCTGTGTGTCCTGCTCAGAGGTTCGCGTCTTCTCACCCAACCCATCGTATCTACTGTAAACACAGTTGGGGTCTTGAGGTTTTCTTGAGGTTTTCAGCTCTGTGTGACCTTACTGTGCACGGAACTTCTCTCTAGAGTCCTGCATCACTGAAGATAGGATGGTTGTGCCTCCCTTGCTGTTCTGTGTCAAGCATATTAATAGCTTCCTAATCACTAAAACCCAGAACGGACCACAGGAGGCTGTTTGGGTGTTGGCCTCAGAGGCAGGTGTGAGGGCAGCAGGTCGGGGATTAGCAGTGGACTTGTTCTGTTGGTCCTGGCCCCAGACTGAGCTCTAGCTTGGATGTCCCGTGAGTTGTCTTCCTTATTGGTCTTTTAGGGTCCAAGGACCATCCCCTGACAATGACCTTTATATTTAGAGTGAATACAGCAGATACTTTTGGTGGCCACCTGTCAGCATTGAGTCACCATTCTGGATCTACATGTGTTCCCATATTAGCTTTGAGAGATGGAATTCAGTTTTAGCTGACACTAGGTATGGGTGTGTGTGTGTGTGTGTGTGTGTGTGTGTGTGTGTATGCATTTCCTATAAGGAGAAACTGGTAAGAGTGAAAATCAGTATTTCCTTTCCATGGGTGAAGTTCCCTAAGTGGAAAGTACTTTAATTTCATTTTATTAATAATATCTAGACTCTCTAAAGAGTTAGCCAGAAAATAATACCAGGCAGCCTCACATTGGGATTTGACAGTGATCGCGTTTTACAGCCTGGCCATTTTCTCTATAGTTTTACTCAAAGTTCGCCTTTTGCTATTACTGCTTAAGGCTTCAGGGCCTTAAGGGCCTCCGTAGTGGCTTCAGCCAAATACTGCTTCTGCAGATGAATTTTTATCACAGGTAGATTCATCTCAAGATGGGCCCACAAGAATGTGCGAAGCTGGCATGGGAACAGACCCAGTCTGGCTCAGACCAGATCTCCAGCTAGCTGTTCAAGGGAAAGACTCTGTAATTATATTCTTTGGATAGACTGGGAATTTCATGGAGTCATTTATTCCAGCTAAACACAGACCCCCAAGATTGGACAGACTCTGAATGGTGGCTGATTAGAGCATGTTATAGAACCTCACTGAGCCCTCAATTTTTCATGCTGAGGAGTGGGGTAATAGCTGTGCTCTCAATATAGGGTGCTTCTATGAAGATCAAATACAAGAGCACCATGTCATTCACCATGCAAACCAGGGTGCCCTTGAGCATGAAAGGAGGGTGCTAATTCTGACGATGCCAGAACAAGTTTTTGTGATGAGCTGCTGCCAGTGGCTGCAGTGTTGGAAGATGCTGTGGTCAGTCTTACCTCTTCTATTAAGAGTTTACAATTGTCTTCATCGCCATTTACAAAAAACACACAGAGCTGTACCTGGTGCATAGTAGCAATGCATAAATGCCATTTCTATGGATTTCCCTGCTTGAGAATCTTCAGTTTTTCTGCTCTGAGTCACATGATTGTTGAGTCATTGCAGGGAGCACTCAATACAAAATTGGTCACTCTGGCAGGACTCTCTTCAGCTTCCTTTCCTTAACCTTCCTGTAAAACTATCGCTCCAAAGCCTTGCCATGCTCAGTGAGTGGAATCACTGCCTCTGGACACAGGTGGACCTGCTGTCCGCCTCGCTGTCTCTATACTTCAGTGGGATTCACCACAGTCCCTTCTCTGTTTCTTAATGTCTTCCCTTGGCCGGTGGGATGAAAGGGATTTACACAGCCTTGCAGAGTGCTGAAGAGAACAAGGGGTTTTTTCTCAGCATGTACATGGATGCTTTATTTTGGATGTCAGTGTATGTCAACATTATGTGCAAAGTTCTCACACAGTGGAAAGTTTCCCATACATCAAAAAACTCAAGTTAGTTGTGGTAATTGCTATGTTAGTGTGAAAATCTTACAATACAATGTATCATATATGTGTGGCTATTTTCCAGGGAAGCATGACCACCCCAAGTATCGTTGGCATTTTTATAACACATGGAAAGAAGTTAAAAATGAATAAAACAATAAAAGGAACTTAAGATACTTGACATATTTAATGAGCTCTTGCAAAAAACAAAGTGGTTCACTGGTGGAATCCAACCAATACCCACAAACCCAGGCTTATCTGCAATATATCACCATTTGGGATAATTTTGTGCTTAAGGAAAATCATCAAAGTATTTTGCAGCCAGATAAAGGCCAGTCCCGCTCATGGCCTTTCCTTCTGTATTCTATTTCTCCAAGTCCTGGGCAAGTGTGAGGAGCCCCCTAAGCCTCACTGTTCTTTTGGAGAAATGGGGAGGGAACACTAGCAGCCAATGGCGGTGAGAAGTTAGGGACACAGTGACCGCCCAGGGCTCCAGGGGAGCAGGCCTGGACTGGAATCCTTCCTCCTCTTCCCCAGAGTGGATCCCCTACTCCTACCCTGTCCTCCACCCCACAGGGAGGAAACCTCCTGCGAACTAGGTCAACAGGTTCTCAGTCCCTTCAGGGAAAGCCGATACCTGGCAGGGAAGGAGAGTGGAGTAGGGATCATCACCCCATTTCCCCCCTGCACGTCCCCTGGGAAGGACTGCTCCCTGGACTGCTCACAGGTCCTCACAGGCTCCATCCAGGGAATGCCCATCCATCCATACCAGGAAATGCCCCTCCTTTGGGTGTTGAGAGGGTACCAGCCTTGGGGGCCAGTCCTCTCCTGGCTCGCCTGCTCCTGGACTCCCCACTGTTGGCCGTCTTTTTGGTAAATCGCCCCACTTCTCCTATTTGGCATGCATCTTATCTCCTCTGCTGGAACCCTGTGATGGATAGTAGGTCCTTCTTGGCACCCCCCCTTCACAAGGTGATGACATCTCCCACCGCAAGGCTGTCCCATGGCAGAGAAGCCAGAGATGGTAGTTTGGAGCTCATGTGCTTTGCAAACATACTGGAATGTGTTGCTCCTTCAAGCTGAGCGATAAATAAGTCATCAGACTAAGGGGTGGGATTATCTACCTACAAGCGATAGTTAGGACAGGGCCATCCCGTGCGCTAGGGAAGATCTGGCCTGCACTACTTCTCATCAATATGAGGTTAGGTAAGTGGCTTCTGATCTCTGATGGAAGCTGAACCACGCGAACAACCACGATGGCGTGATTCTGTAGCCTAGAGAGCATCTCACAGGAAAGGAAGGTTTGTTTTATATAAAAAGCAAACATGAACAGGGCTCTAACCCCTTTATCCCCCAAAGTCTCCCCTCAGCCAAGCTTGTTCTGCGTGGTGTCAAATAAAAAAACAAATGTGAACTTAGGAGAGACTTTCATTCAAAAGGATTATTGTGAGTCCAAAACGCTCTGGCTGTAAGGTCCACAAGCTTCTCAAAGGCCAGGGCCAAATGGGTTTTCTATCATGGAGTGAAGTAAACAAGCCTAGGAAAAAGTCTATTTTAAGTAAGAGGAAAGTCAAGGTGGCCTGATATGACAGTAGATCAGAGAAGATTTCCTCTGAGGCCAGCCAGGTCCCAGAAAAGGCCTCCTGCGAGCTGAGGCTCTCAGTAGACCAAAGTCAGGGTCGTGGGAGAAGAGGACCAGCGGGCCCAGTGTTTGACAGGTGGGGACGGCTTGTGCAGCTAACCATTTCTTTGCAGTCAGCCATTTTCCAGAGCACAAAGCATGCAAAGTGTTGAAGGAAAGTGTGTGCAGTGGCACTTGTCAAAGCCTGGTAAGGAAGGCTTTCTGCAGAACCATCACGGTGGCAGGTGCAGGGACAGTGGTGATGGTGTCTTGCAGTGCTGGAGAGAGATTCGGCTCCACTCTAAAAACAGCTGGAACATGTTCTCCTTAGCAAAGTATCTCTAGAATGGAAGAAAAAGTATCCAATGTATACACCCCTAATATGAAGCAAATTTATATCTTTCAAGTGAAGGCTACAACCCAATTATTTCACAAGAAGATGGGGAAAGGAGAGAGGGAGGGAAGGGGAGGGAGAGGGTAGGGGGAGAGAGGATAAAGAGTGAAATCACACTTGTGGTGCATATTTGAAGGGTCAGGAGAAAACTTCTAAATACGGATCAAAAATATTTTCACACAGTAAATGAGAAAATCTCATGAATGTTATGCCAATCAGGTTGATAAAAATATCTCCGATTGTATGTGAAGCCCACACACTGTACCCCATGATTGAATTATTGTACACAGCTATGATTCAATAAAAAAAATAAAAAAAGAAAAAGAAAAAGTATATCAAGAATCTCCCAGGAGGAGGAAGGCTATCCAAAGTGTAGCAACATTGAAAAGGAAGGCTTTGCTGGTCCCAGAGCAGTGTTTTTCAACCTTTCTGACCTCATGACCCACTTGAACTTATTGTTAAACTTCTACAGGCACACTTAAATTATGATTTAAAACAAAGAATAAAAAAAAAGAATATACTTACTGTGCTTTGAACATCTTTCAAAAATAATTCAATTAGTGATCTTTAAAAAATTTCACGGCGTATATAAGACCCTCTCACGACACATCACTGTGCCATGGCTTACTGTGGTGAAATTCACTGTGCTAGAGCCTAGACTAGGACGTGCTGTTTCCTTAAAGGCACATAGAAGTTTTTCTGTTTTTTAAATTGTACAGAGACAATCATGTTTTCAAATTGTATCAGCCGTTTTCCCTAAATTTGTTAGAACAGGAGCCTCGATTCCATGATCTGTACTACATATTACTGACATATGGAAGTATTTTATTTAATACTAGTAATTGCTTCCTTTGTCTGTTTAAATCCAAAGTTGTTAACTATAGAGATCAAATATTACTGATAGCACTGTTCAAATGAAATATACATTCAGCTTTGTATGGACGGAGCAATGAGCAATTTCCATCTTCATCTGGAAATTTGGTAGGATATGTGCACAACAGATCTTTTCTTTGAATTTAAGGACAAGGTTATGTTTAAGTAGATGCTCTGTATTTGATTGTATTTGTGTCTTACAGTCTCTGACATGCTGTGGGTGTCACTTTTGCCTGAGAAGAAATCTAGCACAAAGCGTAGGCATAATGTTGACACTAAGAATTAATGAATGATAAATTATAATATAAACCAAAACCTATCATAATTTATCAACATTGAAAATAGGGCTCCCAACGGTAAAATTTCTCTTTTCTCATATTTGCTGCTAGTCCTCTTTTCACCCACACCACTCATCAGTGCCCGCTTCTGCTCTGCTCTGTTTCAAGTGTTTGCATGTAACAACATCCTTTCCACTTAGTGTGAAGCGCTGTCAGTCTTACAAGGTGCTCTGTGCCTGTTCCCAGTTTCCACAACATCCTGAAGAAATCAATACAAAGCCGCCAGTTTGTTAATAAATCTGCAATTAAAATGTAATGAATTTTGAATGAGAAATGATTTCTTTTAAGTGTGACCGAGGATCATGCATTAATAGTGAAATGAGAGAAGGACAACAGAAACTAGACTTCAAGTTACAAACCTTGACTTTGCCTTACCGTGTCCACGATCGTGGGATATGCACTTCTCCCCGTGCCAGGTTCACCTAGGGAATGAACACCTGGTGGGTTTTAATTCTTGCAAGAATTTGAGAAAATTTCTAAGGGCCAAAGGTAAATGTATTTATTAAAAATGTCTTGGGATAATTTATAAATCTAAGACCTGGAGGGGTTCCATTCTAAACAAGTCTTGATTAGGGTAATTTTATTATCATATTTCTCTAGTAGTTTTTCTAGGAACAGAAATCCCAGCCTGGTCTTTAATGAAGGCATCAAATGTTACTGATTATTTTCACAGTTTAGTGAGTAGTGCTTAACATTTATATCCTTCTATAAAAACGTCAGGAGAGAATTCTCACATCTCTTGAGCAGGACGTTATTTTATGCGTACAAGAGTAGCTGGTGTTCTCCTTAGCCCAAGAAGAGCTACAGTATATCTCATTTCAAGGGATCTGATGGTACTTCCAGATCTCCCACACCATACTAGTCCATAGAGTAATTTAGCGCTCTAATACTGACAGATCTACTTACCATGTCCAATACTTCCCCAGTACATCTCCTTATTTTGTGAAATCTAGAATATTACCATTATTTCTGTATTAAGGGTGTTCACTTCTGTTCTACCCACCTTCCAACAAACGATGTCATTTATCTTTCTAGAAAGCATTTTCTGTTACTCTCGCTGTGTAAAACAAGCAATCACTCCCCTTCATCTAGTACATAAAGTATCATCTGACATTTAAATGCTCCAGAATCTGTGGACCATCATCTCAGCAGTTGTCTTGCCACGGCCCTCATTTAAACTACTAAATAGAGACATGTTCACTGCCATCCCTTCCCCCGGAACCCTTCAGAATGTCATCAGTTGGGGTAGATCTAAATCACAGGTTTCTTTTCACTTGTCTCCTAAAGCAATAGCTTTTGACTTCTCCCCTGTGCTTCCACCACACCAGGTAAGGCCCTCAGCTAAAAGTCATCTTCTGAATCCCTGAAGAATTTTAGCTTTCACTTCTTTGATATTGTAACACTAGCGTTTTGGGTTGTTATTAAGAATGTTTTTTTTTTCCTGTTTATAAATTACAAACTCCTTAAAGAAAGGACTTTGCCAGATTCGTTTTTCTTTGTTGTATTCGGTAAACTGCTAGACACAGTGTCTTGGACTTCTATAGGAGATCTTCTATAAATTTAACCAATTCTTTGATAGAGTATTGATAAATAAGAAAATAAAAAATATTTTAACATTTTATTGACAGGAACCTATGCTTCCTATAATTTATAATTGTTCATTTATGTAGTAGCTCTGATTTATGTTTACTTTTGTGAGCCTTTCCTGTACATTAAAGTTCACATCAGCATTAAATCCAATAAATTTAGTTACCTTGATGCATTAAGAATTCCTTTTTTTCTCATGGATCTTAAGTTCCAAATTCTTAGTTTTCTGAAGTATTTTCAAATTTAGACTAAATTACCAGAGTAAACCACTGGAAATAACATTTCAAGAATAGCAATATTTAATTCTATAGCAGTGATATTCAATATTGATCTAGCCTCAATTATATCTACTTATGAGAATGATGAAAAGTCTGTATTATTTCCAGAATAGCGTTCCTGAATACTCAACTGAGAGTATTGACTTCAATTGTTCAAAATGATTTTTAATGTACAAATCATGAAAGTAACATTCAAGGAAGAAAAGAAAATATGTCATACAAGGATAGTAAGGTTCTCAATCATTTTTAAAATATCAGTATTTTAAGGCTGTTATAGAATACAGAAATATGATGTGGATGATTTATACTGTAGCTTGTGCAATCACTTTGAATCATTTCTGAAATATCATAAACTTTAGTTAAGTGCAAACCTGAAGTTGCTGACCCTTTATTGCCTGATTCACCGTGCTACACACACTTTGGAGAGAAAATTAGTTCATCAATCAGATGATAATGTTTATCAGCCCAGAGCTTCCTTCTGCACTGGTGACTTTCAGCAGAAAAATACATAAATAGCTTTGTAAGCATTGCTTGGATAGACTTTTGCCATCTCAGTATGATTCAGAGATAACAGTCTTTCATTTTAAACACCTAACCCTTCTACTAGTCTAATATAACCAATCACAATTGCAGAGAGACTTGAAAAAAATCAATGTCTCCAAAGCTATTTGAAGTCAAAAGCTCTTGTTGCAGAATTTGCCCTGATCTATCTGTGGACCAGGCTGCACTGAGCTGTGTAATAACTTACTTTACAAGAGTGTTCCCTTTGTATTAAATTAGATCAATGCCTTTGATTTGGAGTATCGCAATTCTGATATATCTAAAAAAAGGTGTTTCTTATATCCTGAAAATATATCCAATATTGGCTGCCCTCTACTCAGAAAACATCTCCTTTAGAATGGAACTACCTGAGAAGAATCTGGTTCTAGCCTTCCCAGTCCACTCCCAGACTCTGTATACTTGGTATAACCTTTTATTCAACCCAAGAACCCATGCTGCAAGAATCCAAACCTGTTTCTAAATTAGTTTACTAAAATAATACACATCAGTTTGCACCTATTACCCTTCACCCAAACAGGTGCTTGATCCTTTTATTTAATCCCTTTACATTGCCTTAGCCCTGTATATGTGACCTGACTCCTCATTTAGACTGTAAGCCAAGAATTGCACCTCTAG
>CAUYRH010125352.1:0-14372 GCA_963574655.1 Perodicticus potto | reverse complement strand
ACAGAGTCTCACTTTATCGCCCTCAGTAGAGTGCTGTGGCATTGCAGCTCACAGCAACCTCCAACTCCTAGGCTTAGGCGATTCTCTTGCCTCAGCCTCCCGAGTAGTTGGGACTACAGGCGCCTGCCACAACGTCCAGCTATTTTCTTTGTTGCAGTTTGGCTGGGGCCGGGTTCAAACCCACTATCCTTGGTATATATGGGGCTGGCACCCTGCCCACTGAGCCATAGGAGCCACCCAATATGAAGGTTTTTAAAAACTTCACAGTGTAACAGGTTTGCTCAGAGGCTGTGCAGAAGAGTGGAGAGGGCTGTGCTATGTGGTCAGACAAGGGATTCAAAGCCCCGCACCAGGCAGCAGTGGCCACTTCTCAGAAGGTCAGTTGCAGCAAGTCCTCCCCTTATCTGAGATTTTTCTTCCTGAAGTTTCAGTTACCCTTGGTCAGCTGAGGTCCAAAAACATTAAATTCCACAAACAAGCAATTCCTAAGTTTTAAGTTGCGGGTCATTCTGAGCAATTATGAAATCTGCCTTCCTGTTCCTTCCTGCCCGGGTGTGTTTTGTGGGTCCTTTTGTCCAGCGCACCCACACTGGCATGTGCTCCCTGCCTGCTAGACACTGCACAGCCTGCTGGGTTATCATGTTGGCTATGGTAGTATATCACCTCTGAATATCAGGGCTGTGTTCAAGTAAGCCTTATTTTACTTAATAGTGGCCCCAAGGAACAAGAATTTGATGTAATTGTTGTATTTTATTATTAGTTACTGTGGTTAGTCTCTTACTGTACCTAATCTATATATAAATTAAACGTTATCATTGTATATATGTGCAGGAAAGAATGGTATGAGTGGAGTTTTGTATTATTTTGTGATTTTAGGCATCCGCCAGGGTCTTGGAACAGATCCCCAGGCAGATATGAGGGGACAGCCCATGTTATGTGCTCATGATAGTGCCTACCTCATGGGCTGCTGGAAGGATTAAGTCAGCTAATGTTTCTAGGACACTCAGCTCGGGTCCCAGTGCCGAGCCGCACACCTGTAGAGCTGGTAACCAGCCTTGGCTCCTGGTGTGCCTTGTTCAGCAGACTCAAGGGGAGGTGGTGGAGGGGAAGCTGCCTGGCCTGGAGGTGGAGGGTGGGGAGCAGGATTCTTAGCTGGCCTCTGGGGGCCTGGCTGTGAGGGTGTGCGGGGATGTCGGTTGGTGGACTCCCTTTTAGTCTAGTTCCAAGGGGATGTGCCTGGCGATGGAGGAGGAGGAAGGTGGTCTGAGGTCTGGGCGGTGAGAGGAAGGCTGCCGGGTGCTGTGTTGGTGGCGAGGCCGGCAGTGAGAGCCATCACCACACTCATTCCCTACTGCCCCATCTTGGGCAGCAGCATTTCCACTGCAGTTATCACCAAGGAAGATGCCACCATTCGGGAGGAGGTGTGGTCTGCACATACTGCCTCGCCTGCTTCTCAGTACCTGCCCTCGGGGTGGCGGCGTCATCTCCTATCATTCTCTCCCCTGCTTTGCAGTTGGGGAAACAGTCCCAGAGAGGGTAGGTAAGCTACAGAGTCAGGACTTGAACCTGTGTCCACCGAGTCACGAGCCTTTGCTGTAATGGAGGGCTGTGCATGATGTTTTCCTGGCTTGTTGGGTCTTGGTTTCATTGATTTTTTTTTTTTTTTTTTTTTTTTTTTTACCTGGAGCTTGAAGACTGGGTCTGGGGAGGAAGGGCAGGGGTGGGGTGAGGAATAGAGCTGGTGGGATGGGTGGTAACATCCCTGAACCTTCTCTGCCCGTGGCTGTATCTGCAGTAACTGCTGAGAACCGTGAGGAGGCCTCTTCCCTCCCTGCTGCAAGGCCTGAGGCTGAGGCCAGGGACATGCCAGCCTTAACTGACTTGTGTTGGAAGTTCCAGGAACTGGGCCTGTCTTTTTAATTTTTCCTCAATCAAATGCTGTGGAAGGATAAGATGATGGTAATTGACCCAGAGTCCTAAGGAAGGCCTGCGCCTGGCCTCCCGTGGACCTGGAGAGGCAAGGCAGCCTGGGGCGATGTCTGCTGCAGCTCACACTTCTGGATTGGTCAGAGTGAGTCTCATTTCTTCATATATAGAAAACAGGGGCAATAACGGTGGCTTCAGATGGCTGTTACTTCGCGTCCCAGGAAGTGGGGGTTTCAAGCCCTCATTCAAATGTCTGGCGTGTACATGCAGTTGCTTTGGTCCCTTTTAGAAGTGTCCCAGCTCCAGCCCCTCTATACACAGGTTGAGAGGCATTAAGACCCTGTCTTCTGATGGGCAAACACACCAACAGTTACTATCAGCCACTACCATGTGATTTATGTGTTTTATTTAATTATAGAAATTCTGAAAAACTATGTTATGTCTGCATTTTAAATGAAGAGATTAGGATTCTGAACAGTTCAATGAGAAAGTCAAGGTCCCCCACCCGAGTGGTGGTCTTGGGACCCATATCCAGAGCTAACCAGCGAATGCCCTTCAGATGAGAGAATCGAATGTGCACAACCGAGATATGCCAGCTACCCACACCGACGTGTCCCACACCTCAGCGCCCGGGTGTGGGGCAAACGAGCTTTCCATCAGTGAGCTGCAGTGAGTAGGGGAGTAGAGAGGCAGGGAGAGGGCCGAGTGGAGCCCAAGTGCGGGGGATGGGCTCAGGCATAGCCTTGGCCTCCAGACAGCTGCTGCCTCACAGGTGAAGGGTTTAGATTGGGCCCAGGGAGGTGGTGGGGAGCAGTGAAGCAGTGTAGGCAAATAGAGAAGATGTAATGGTAAGGACATGCTCTCAGTCCCAGGGGTGAACTCCACTGCAATGGAACAAGGGGCCCTGAGCTTTGCACGGAGGGCCTGGCTCTGAGGGACCTTCCTGGCTTGAACCCAGCCCCGCCACTCACCTGCTGTGTGACCTGAACAAGAGACTTACGCTTGTTGAGCCCCAGTTTGCTTGTCTGTTAAATGGGCATGATGCTGGCCACCCCAACCTCATGGGCTTGTTGTGTGGGGTCGAAAGGATCCCAAACCCACCCAATCCCAGCACAGTGCCTGGCTCCCACACTGAGCATGTAGGTGCTAGCACAAATGTTAGGTGCTGTCATTGACCAAAAGGCCACATTTTATCCTGAACTTTGCTTATTTTCTGAATGGATCTTATGGGATAGTTGGGACAGATAAAGCTGTTTACCAAATTCTTACCCACTGACTTAGATTTATAAGGGCTGCTGGGCAGAGTCCAATTCATAAATTTAAATTTCATAGAAAGAAAACATTTGGATTGGCTTCAGCAGGGTTTCCTTTTAAAAATATATTTTAAAATTTTGGCTTTTTAGATATGAAGGTCTTTAGGGATAGACAGCCTGTGTCTAATGTCTGGGGCTGAGAAGATCTTTTAAGAGTGAGGTCTATGAGGTCAAATTGACTTTCAGACAGAGCCTGCCATAGATTTCCTGAGGATTTAGATGATGTGAAGGGGATTTAACTGTCCCACGTTGTAAATTACTTTTTCAAAGGAAAGATGAGGAAGCCAAGACACAATTTGTCATGATTCTTTTACATTTTGACTCGGCAAGAATTTAGCAATTTGCCATCCATCTCTGGCTCTGTTTGATTTGGGAAAATTTTTTTGGAGGGGGAGAATTTTTATAAACCAAATACTGAAACGTAACCTGTTTGTTTTTGGCTGCGATGTTAAATGTTTCAGGAAGGCCCTGCTGCTATGCGCCTTATACCAAAGGAACAAAGCTAGTGTCCATGTTCCTGGACAGCAGCAATTAGTTTTCAGCCTCTTGTTTGGGAAATAGAATGGAGGGAACTTTATATTTATCGCTTAGATCTCAAGCCCAGGAGCTCATTTGCCAGCTTCTGCTGCACGAAATACAATTCTAAACTTCCTGGAGTCTGGGCCCCATTAGCTAACTAGTAAAAGTGTATTTGTCTTCAAAATGTGGCATAAATAGTTAAATGGTTGAATACTACACTCTCAAAGTTCTGAGTGCTGGGAGTACAACAAGAAGCACAACACAGGGTTTCTGAAAGGGGCGTAGAACTTGCCGCTGCTGCTGCTGCGGTACCCAGGTCAGTCACTGTCTGCACTTTTTCTCATGTAATCATTGTAACAGCAACATACTGCTTGAAGTAAGTATTTTTAGTCTCATTTAACAGCTATTGTAGGGAAGCATCTCTCATATTAGGCAGTTTGTCCAGGTCTACAGAGGAACAAGTGGATCCATGGACTGAAATCCAGACCCCGTGATGCTATAGTCGAGTTGTCTGGGGTTTAAAGCAGCACGTAAGGAAGTCACTAGAAGATAGTGTGGTGTGTGTTAAAACAGAGGTGTCCAGAGGTGAGAGAGGCTCGCGTGGCTTAGAGCCGGTTCCACTTACCCTCTCCCTGGGAGGTCAGTGAGCAGGAGTTTCCGCTGCTGAGGAAGAAGAGCGAAGGATTTGACAGGAAGGACACAGTGACGGGCGCAGTGGCTCCTGGGGAACACTGTGAAGAGGTCAGGGTGGTTGTAGAGGATTGCACAGATCAGGCTAAGGTCTGCTGAGCGAGAGAGAATAAAATTGCTGTAATGGACACCCCCACAGTAGTTAAAACACAGTTTTCCTGCTGTCATTTACTGCGCGATTTTTTTAAACCATGGCTTGGTTACAAAGAAGCCCTCTTCTCTGGATTACATATATCGTCCACCTTCCTGATTACTGAGAAAAGAAGCCAAGACTGTGCTTAATCGCAGACTGTACAGTGTCAGAAAAGGTCCTGATACCCCGTTTTGTCACTTCCCTGAGTGGCAGTAATTTATGGTTTGAAACAGCAGCTGGAGAGGAGGGGTCTTCAAAGCAGTCACGTTTGTTGGTTAACTTTGGTTAACCCAGAGGTCGAAAGCGGTTTCTGTCTAGCACATTAGATAACTTTTGAAATGTTTGACAAGTTGCAGGTAGTGTTACAGGAACATCCACACTTGTGATAAAAGGAGTTATTTATGAGGTAGCTGTGGTTTCAAATATAAAAGAAAAAAAAAAGTCCTGTAAATTATGAAAGCTTTGGTAACAAGCTCGGGGTGGATGTTGCTGGCATTTCTGAGAGGGTGAAAGGGAAATTATCCAGGAATAAAATGGGAGACTCCGTTTCAGTCCTGACCAGGATCCCAGCTGCACTGTCTGCTGACTAAAGACCATTTTGAAGAGGGGATGAAGGCCTGCAGCCTTCCAGCCAGCTGACCCTGTGTCCTGCTGGTGTTTCTAGCTCATCTAGTGCCGTCCAGAAATAAGTGAAAAAATCAATTGGTTCCAAAGACATTATCACAAAGCTCTTGTAATCTATTACTTTCCTGCCTTGGTTCATCAAAGCTACAAAGAAATGGTTGCTCTAAAGCAAAAATTCAGCTGCTGCCTGAATTCTCCTCCTCCTCTGAATGGTCATTGCTGTATTCAACAATAAAGTGGACATTTAGGGGGAAAATGACTATTTTCTTATCTTTTTCTTCTTTTTTTTTTAGAGACAGAGTCTTTCTTTAATGCCCTTGGTAGAGTGCTGTGGCGTCACAGCTCACAGCAACCTCCAACTCTTGGGCTTAGGCGATTCTCTTGCCTCAGCCTCCCGAGTAGCTGGGACCACGGGCACCCGCCACAACGCCCGGCTATGTTTTGTTGCAGATTGGCGGGGGCCGGTGCCCTACTCACTGAGCCACAGGCGCTGCTCGAAAATGACTATTTTCAAAACATCTTCTCCTTAAACAGTAGAAGATTAGCATTCCCTAGGATATATGACCAAGTTAAGCATTATTATTTTTTTTTAATACATGTTATGGACACTGGAAAACAAATTAATTGGATAGAAAGAAATTGAACCTGGCACTATTTAGATATTCTCCCCTCCCACCCTCCTCCCCCTCATCCGTTCAGGCCACACCTCATGTAACATAGTGACCCGAGAGCTGGCCTTGGGATCACCCTGCCTGCCAACGCCATTTCTAGCTTAGAGGCCTGGAGCAAGAGATACAGCCCCTTCAGGGAGTGAGGATACGCACCTGTGCTAGTTCCTAGTGAAGTTGCCGTTGGGAGCTGCTGGGGTTCTATATTGAAGAGTTCTCTGAACACTTGTAAGGGGCCGAGCTCAGGGCTGGGGCCGTGTCTGCTTCAGGCCCTTTGCGTTTCCATTACCAGGCATAGGCTGTTTGTTGAATAGGTGAGGCAGTCAGGCAGGGGACAATTCTATCACTTCCATGGCCCGTTTTTTGTTATGTACCCAGGATGTTTTCTGTCTGAACTTTTTTGTTGATGTTTTTAGAGGTAGAAGCAAATGATACAGTTTCTCAATTGAAAGCAATGGACCAAGATTTTCCAAATGTTCTTAAATAAGTTCCTGCTCCCTTCACTTGACCGTCTCCCCCTCCAGGACAGGGGTTGTATCTTCATCTTTCCATCTGTTCGCCATTGAGACTTAGCACAATGTTTTGTCCTTGTCAGTGAGAAGTATTTCTGGATGCAATGTTCAGTGACCTGGGGCCATCACAGACCTGTTTCCAAGTCCTGTTCTGAATTGGGATTTGAACTTTGGCAAGTCTGCGGACTTACCCATCTTCTACTCTAGAAATCAGCTACCAGGTGCCACCAGCGTCCCAGGTGCCGGCCCCGTCCACAGTCTACAGCAGGCTAACTAGGTGGCCTCTCATTGGCTGCTTGGGAGCCCGGACACCCTTCTGACTTCTGTACCTGGCCATTGAACATTTCACAAAAAACAAAACAAGCAAACGAAAACACCAGTATGCGGCTGAGTCCTGACACGGGTGGTGGTCACGTCTTGGGCTGGCTCAGAGAAGCGAGGAAGCCTAACCCTGAATGGAGGGAGAGTCCGCACTGGCAGAGGGCGGGAATCAGAGTCTGAAGGTGCTCTTGGAAAATGGGGGTTATCTGAGCCTAGAGGCAAGAAATCGGTGAGAGGAGGAGGAAGTTCGCATTCCTCAGGAGGGATCTAGCGACCACGTGCGCCCCAGACCCTGCTCAGCTGTGCCTTCTGGATCCGGCTTCCCCAGTGCTCAGGCAGCTCCTGCCGCCACAGTGCGGGTGAGACAGGCACAGCGCCTGTCCCACGTCCCAGCTCACACTGGCCACCATCCTTCCCAGCCCTTCTACCCCCTCCCCACTGTCCCGCCCTGGCTCCTGGTCTCCTCCCAACCTCAGCTGAGATTTTGCTTCCATAGGAACACCTTCAATGTGCGCTCAGCCCTCCGTATTTGTGGGTTCTGCTTGTGTGGATTCGACCAACCTCAGATGGAACATGTTGGAGGAAAGATGTGTTTGTGCTGAACACGTACAGGTCTTCTGTCTTGTCATTGCTCCCTAAATGGCACCATCTGAGGATCGTTCACTTAGCAGTCACACTGAGTCAGGTACCATAAGAAACACTACAACCATCTAGAGAGGATTTACAGCCATGGGGGGTGCATGTAGTGGCATGCAGCATCTTATGCGTTTCACCTCAGGGACCTGAGCGTCTGTAGATTTTGCTGTCTGTGGGAGTCCTGGAATGGATTCCCACGCTGCTGAGCGAAGGCTGTACCCAGGTGGGGCTCCCACAGGCCCTGCAGCTCTCCTTGGCGGCTCTCCTGGTGGTGGCCGTCGTTTATAGCTGCTGCCTTTTCCCTCAAGGCTGTGAGAGGACTTAGCACCCACCTGCTTCCCACTGATCCCAGCACCTCACAGGACAAGTTGCTTCATAAATGCTGACTGGGTGGTTCAATGAAATCTTAATTTAGCTTGTAATTTTCAATGACATCTTTCAGTAAGCTGGCTTTTAAATATTTGTTTGGTTTTTAAATTTTCGTTTTTGATTTTAAAAATTTAGAATTTTGGGGGGTGGCACCTGTGGCTCAAAGGAGTAGGGCGCTGGTCCCATATGCTGGAGGTGGCGGGTTCAAACCCAGCCCCGGCCAAAAAAAAACTGCAAAAAAAAATTTAGAATTTTATTAAGAGAAAATTTCTGCTTTCATTTCATTTCCCAGAATACTCTGTCTGGGTCATCATTTGAAGCAAAAAGTGTCAGGTTGACCATTTTCTTTTAGATTCCTCAAAGAGCTGAGCAGGGACCCTCTTTCCCATTCTTTCCATCGTCTGGCAGTGATTCCGCATGTTCGATACATATCAGGATAAGCTGGGGATTCTTTAAGGGGCCTGATCCTGGAACAGCTTCGAACAGTTAGATGGGGTATCTGGGGGCAGGCGTGTCGGCATTGCCTCGGCATCTGTAAAAGTGCCCAGGTAATCCCAGTGTGCAGCAAAGTTAAGAAATACTGGGGCATGGGTTCTTTTCGTGAAGGTGCTACATATGACCACGAAGAAATAAAAGCTTGGCCTTTTCCCTGAAATCTAGAGAAGCAAAACTCAAATATTTTTGGAGAACACATTCTCTGTTCTATTTTAATGAGAGATAAAGTGTGCAGACATATCAAAAAATATTATTCACAAAAAAATAACGTAATTTAAAAGAAAAAAATACAAATGGAAGGAAAATATCTCCCTACTGGGCTTCTATGATGTATTTGGAGCATGTGCTTTGGATCAGGCGCTCCTGGATTTGCATTCTGATTCTCTGCTGCTCCCGCGGTGACCTCAGGGAGCATTGTGCTTCTCGCAGGCGTCTGCAGGAGGGCTGAGCTACCTACCGTGGGGCGTGTTGTAAAGTAGGAGTGATGTCCTTGGAGGAGCTCTAGGAGCTCCAGCTTTATCTCCCTTCCCTTTCCTGCATGTTCTGACTTGGTGGATTCACCTTCCTCTGACCTGTCACCAAGGATGGGTCTGGTGCAAGATCTCTGGGGTTTGGGAAGGTTTACTTCTGCAAGGACTTTCAGAATTACCAAGGATGACTGAGTGCGTTTTTGCACGCATTGTCTTGTGAAGAATAAAACACTTCTGGGAGGGGAAGAAGTTAAGAGCAGGGCTTGAGTTTCCCGTTCTGCACATGAGTGTCAGGAGGGGACTGTCCTGCACATAGAGTGTCGTGAGGGGACTGTCTCACATGTGGAGTGTTGTGAGGGGACTGCCCTTCACACGGAGTGGTGTGAGGGGACTGTCCTGCACGTGGAGTGTCGTGAGGGGACAGTCCTACTATATGTATCTGTCAGGAAAGGATGGATACTAGTTTCCTGGCTCTGTAGTGATTCATGAATCCCATGGGAAAGGCAGGTTTTTATGCACTGAGACATTCTTTCAAGGACTCTGTGCCAGACTAGAATAGAAGTATCAAGTTATCCCACTTTCCATTACAAAGACCCGCAGACCCTTAAGCTAGAGGGCTGATTCTATGGCTTGGGCAGAGACAATACGAATTAAGCCTGGAACATTTTGCTGTACGAATATCAGAAAGCATGTCACCATGATTGGTGGTGTGAAGAAGATACAGAAACCAACTTGAAGGGGCTCCTGCTGCCCAAATCTGGGACAATTTGAGTGATAAGTAAGGGAAGTGATGGATTATAACCCATTAAATGAAATAGCAACCCTTAAATCTGTTCTGTGATAGAGAAAGATAAAGATACGTGAAGGAAAGAAAGTCTCTTCTTTATACTGTAGTGCCAATGGATCTATGTGTAAGGGAGTGGTGGGTTTGAAAGTTGGCATTTTCCATCCTTGAATTTTTTTTTTTTTTTTTTTTTTTTTGTACAGAGTCTCACTTTATGGCCCTCAGTAGAGTGTGGTGACATCACAGCTCACAGCAACCTCCAACTCCTGGGCTTAGGTGATTCTCCTGCCTCAGCCTCCTGATTAGCTGAGACTACAGGCACCCGCCAGAATGCCCGGCTATTTTTTTGTTGTAATTTGGCCAGTACCAGATTTGAACCCGTCACCCTTGGTATATGGGGCCAGCGCCCTGCCCACTAAGCTACAGATGCCACCCTCCACATCTTCTTAAAAACAGAAAGTTTGCCTAATTATGAAGAGAGATTGTCATGTGTTTGCCTAGATTTTGAAGAGACACTGTCATTTGTTTGTTATTGATTTGTAATTTTCTGAAACTGTGTCCTTGCCTCGTTTTTTAATTTTCTACCATGCTATTCTTGCTGTATAGGAAATGTGATGATTTCAGGTGATTTTTACTTAACTGTCTTGTTCTCTGTTAAGCCTAAAAAACAAAACATGAATGTTAGACCTTCTGTTAATCATCCTAAAACTTATAAAGATGTTTCAAAATGTTTTTTTTTTTTTTTTTTTTTTTATAGACAGAGTCTTAATTTGTTGCCCTTGGTAGAGTGCTGTGGCGTCACAGCTCACATCAATCTCCAGCTCTTGGGCTTAGGCAATTCCCTTGTTTTACCCTCCTAAGTAGCTGGGACTACAGGCGCCCACCAAACGCCCGGCTATTTTTTTGTTGCGGTTTGTTGGGGGTTGGGTTTGAACCCGCCACCCTCGGTATATGGGGCCAGCACCCTACCCACTGAGCAACAGATACCACCCTACCCTTGAATTTTTTGAGCAAGGATATTATCAGTGGATGTTACATCTGGGGGGAGAAGGGTTGATGAGGAACAGGGTATTTGCATGGGTTTAACTGTGTCCCCACATATTACTTACTGGTTGAGACTAGACGGATGGTAACTGTAGAGTCCACAAAGTGGACATCTCAGCCAGGTTGATACCACCAGTGAGACGCAGACAGGTGTCGCAGGGTCCGGGTGTGTGGTTCAGTGAGAAAGGCGAAAGGCCCAGATCACTGGTGTGGCGCTCGGCTCGGGGTGTGAGGCCTGAACCTGATTGTGGGAGAGTATCAGGCAAATTGGGCAGGGAACATTCTGATGACTGTCCTGTACTCTTTACAGGCCAATGACAAAGGCTGAGGAACTATTCCAGGTTAAAAGAGACTACAGAGCCATAGCCTCTAAATGCAAGAAGTGAACCTGGGCTGGAGGGAAAAATACAATCAAGGGTGTCAATGAAACAATTGAAAAAATTGGAACATGGCTTTGGGGTTAGATGTATATAAATATTACACCACACACACAAAAACACACATGTGGTATGTGTGCCTATATATGTTTAAAAATACATAAAATATTAAGGGGTAAAAAGGCATGATGTATGCAAGTTATGTCTCAATAGTTGAGAGAGAAAGAAATATTCACAGGGAATGGCATAGGTCTGGTGAAATGCCAAAGTTGAGAAATGTGGCTAAAAAAGGGTATATGGGAGTTGTCTGGATTGTTCTTGAAACCTCTGTAATGTTGGGGTGCAGCAAATAAGTGGGGCCTAGGACTTTGCTGCCGTACTTGCACATGTCATCAAGCATCTGCCGCTCAGTTTCCTTGCCTTTCAGGTGGGAATAATGTCATCCAAGTTCTTTCTGTGTGTCTAACAGCTTTCTGGCTACAAAGAGCTGTGGACGTATTTGGTAACATCTAAACACTTCCACGCCTCCAGACTTTGTATTGTTCTGAAAGTGTTGGCCCCTCTGCCTTGTGTACGGGTCACGTGTGCCTGTGATGTAATCATCAACTACTGCTATTACTGCGATAATAATATCGTGACTAGTCTTTAAAAATGCTAATAGCTAACACCTGCCTAGTGCCCTGTAGCTCAGCAGTGCTGTTCAGCGCTCCGCCTGAGCAGTCAAGGCAGAGGGAGAGGGTCACAATTCTCTGAACAGTCAAGGCATCCAGCAGAGGGTCACAATTCTTTCTCCTATATCTTTTCCTTTCGCCCGTGTTCCTTTTCTTTTGCTTCTCTTGTGATTTTGACCCACCATTCCTATAGTACAGGCAGTCCCTGGGTTACAAATGAGATAGGTTCTGTAGGTTTGCGCTGAAGTTGGATTTGTATGTAAGTTGGAACAGGTACATGTACCTGTTACCCATAATAGCCTGTGTCCATAAGTGCAAGTAGCATGCCAGTAGGATGTCTCCAACTCGGCGACTGCCTGTGAGGTGACACCTTATTGCACTTTTTTGCTATGTGACTCCACTTAGATTTTCTTGAGAGCAAGAGGGCATGACATTTTCACCTCTGTGTTCTCATTGTCCATCTCGTGATTGGCCTTAGGAGCAGGGCCATCGCTAGGCCACAGCTCACATCTGTGAAGTTTACAAAAGGCACTCTTTCTGGCCAGCTGCAGCCCCGCAGGCAGGAGACTTGATCAGTAGACACGGTTGTGTGAAGAGAATCGCCCTTTCTTTGGAGGGCCACAGCCCTCTGCCAGGGGCACAGCTGGACAGGTGGAGTCAGTCCCTTTCCTGCCCTTCTGCAGCTGGGCACTTTGTGTTGGGCACAAAGGAAGTGATTGTGTGCAGCAGCCATGCCTTTGAGCTGCTCAGGAAATGAAGGGACAGATGACCCATCTTTTTGTACCTTTCTCCTCTCAGCCCCTTGCCCTGCGGTGACTCAGCCAGAGCAGTGATCCCAAGGCTGTGTGTTGAGCTGCAGGGTGGCTGCCTTGAGTAGAAGCCCAGTGAAGGCCGGAGCCAGGGCACCAGTACCCAAACCCAGCTGCTCTTCCCAGGTCAGAGCACATGATCTTGGCAGGGAGACGTCTCAGGATAGTCCCTTGGGCTCTGCACCTTGGTCTTTAAGAAGCACACAGAAGAACCCAGCTCCTGGCCCCTCCGCAGGGGTCTCTAGGTCCTCCCTGGGAAGCTACTGTCCCCAGGCCCAGGAAGAGAAACATCTTCACTTGGGAATTGCTGGCATGGGCAGGGCCAGCACAGGTGAGAGCTGTGTCTCTGCAGGCTGCAATGGGGCTGTGCTGCCAGCTGCATGTGTGCAGAGAGAGCCCAGACCTTGTCATCTGATCATACACAGAGGGCTTTCTACTTTTCACTTATGATTTATGATTATTCTCTTTCAGTTAAAATAATTTTAAGATTGCAAAGCGCTAAGTATTTGTTAGAGAAAAGTTACAATAGTGCAAACAAAAAGAAAATAAAAAACCCAGTAATACCACTCAAGCAGAACCCCTGTAAACACCTGAGTTTACTCTTTTGCTGTCTCTCTCTCCTTCCCATACACACATACGTAAACACACTCTCAAAAATTGCTTCACCCCCATTTATTCGTTGCATTTTGGAAACTTCCTTCATTCCTTAGAAATTTAGAGATTATGTTGATTTGGGAACGTGAACAAGTGATCTAAAAAAGTGAAGTATTATTAATTTGTTGGGAGGTGAAATTGTACTTTAAACTCCACAGATACGTGTTTCTAGTTTATCATACCTTAAATAAACTTGCTGGAATGTAAATCTTTCTTTTATGCCAAGTGTACAATACACAAGGACCCTACTTCCCAGGAGATTAGCTAAACCAAGCACATTTTAGTCCATTTCTCTGATGAAATACAGATTTCCCATTAAAAGGAAAATCTTCCTTTCAGAAGGTTGAAAAAGATGATACTTAGAAAAAAGGGAAGGAGAAAAAAATAATCCCAGCTGGTTAAATTTAGGTGCTGAAAGAGATCCAATTGGCAGATAGTCCTCAGCTGGGCCCCATGGTTTTCATTTGATTGTGCATTGGATACATTTTCACTCATTTTAAGCCCTGGCCTTTCAGTATTTTGTTCCTTGGAGACAGACAAACTAGTATCAATAGCTGTCTTTTAAGTGGTCTATTTTGTTATTCCAGTAAGGAGGGACTTGTGTTTATCGATACATTTCTGAGAATGATTGTGCAAGGAAATACTGCGATTCTCCTTTTCCTTTGTCTTCAGTGGTAGCCTTGTTTTAAACTCAAAGGTGCTGGATAAAGTGTTGAGTGTGATTTGCATATGGGAAGAGGGCACTCTGGGCCTGAAGTCAGGAGACCCGGCTTCTCACCCAGCTCCAGCATGACAGAGTGCATTTAGCCATGGCCAAATCTCATTGCCTTGGGCCTTAATTTCCTTGTCTGAAAAGTAGGGTAATCATCTCTTCTCTGCTTTTCCCATGGGTGTGTTATGAGAGTAAAATGATTTAATGGGGCTCTCAACCTTAGTTGCACGTTGGAATGAGCTGGGGAGGTCGTAAAAAGTACCTTTTGGTAGGCCCCACCCAGACCAGGTAGAATCCAGGGTGACCTGGGCATTGGTCATTTTTTTTAGTATTCCAGGAGATTGCATTATGGAAGAAGGGTTGAAAACCCTTAAAAAAAATCTAGGTGATAATATAAGCCCTGAGAATTTAAATAATGAGAAAAAAGTAAAACCACCATGTTAGCGTGGTCCTCTGCAGTCTTCAAATGGTGTTGCATGAAGACCTATTAAGAGTAGATAAGGCGGCTCGGCGCTTGTGGCTCAACGGGCTAAAGCGCCAGCCACGTACACCTGAGCTGGCGGGTTCAAATCCAGCCTGGACCCACCAAACAACAATGACGGTTGCAACCAAAAAATGGCCGGGCGTTGTGGCGGGCGCCTCTAG
>CAUYRH010125351.1:0-10595 GCA_963574655.1 Perodicticus potto | reverse complement strand
CTGAGGTTAGACTTGTGACCTAAGATGTGATCGATTTTGGAGTATGTTCCATGGGGTGATGAGAAGAATGTGTATTCAATTTTATTAGGATGAAATGTTCTGTAGATGTCTGTTAAATCCAGTTGTTGAATGGTTAAGTTTTAATCTAAAATTTCTTAGCTTCTTTTTGGAGGAACTATCCAACACTGCTAAAGGAGTATTAAAATCTCCAAATACGATGAAGCTGGAGGAAATCAAGTTACTCATGTTTTTTAGAGTTGTTCGTATAAATTGAAGCTCATTCTGGTTGGGTGCATAAATATTAATAATAGAAATCTCATCATATTGAGTGTTACCTTTAACAAATATGAAGTGTCCATCCTTACCCTTCTTTATTTTGGTTGGTTTGAAGCCTGTTGTATCTGCGAATAGGATTGCAACACCTGCTTTTTTCTGTTTTCCATTTGCCTGGAATATAGACGACCATCCCTTCACCTTGAGTCTAAATTTATCTTTTAAGGTTAGATGAGATACTTGTATGCAGCAGATATCTGGCCTGAGTTTTTGTATGCAGTCAGCCAAACTATCTCTTTAGAGGACAATTTAAACCATTCACATTAATTGAAAACAATGATAAATCTTTAAAAGTCCAGTGGACATTTTTAATCCTTTCATCACTTTGGAAGATTAAATTTGATAAAAAGTTTCTGGGTGAGTCTACTTTTGTGGTGGAGCTTTACGCTGGTCATTATGGAGGATAGGTCTGAGAATATCCTGGAGAGCTGATTTAGTTATAGCAAATTTCTTCAACATGTGATTGTCATTAACGTATTTAATTTCTCCATCATATATGAAACTCAGTTTAGCTGGGTACTGGATCCTGGTTTGAAAGTTCTTTTGTTTTAGGAGATTAACAGTCGATGACCATTCTCTTCTAGCTTGAAAGGTTTGATCAGAGAGATCTGCAGTTATTCTAATATTCTTACCCTTGTTGGTAATGGATTTCTTATGTCTGGCATCTTTCAGAATTTTCTCCTTCATTTTAACTTTAGTGAACTTAATTATGATGTGCATGGGGGATGTGTTATTCAGGTTGAGTTGTGCTGGGGTTCTGATACTGTCTGCTATCTGAATTTCAGAGTCTCTTGGCATGTCTGGAAAGCTCTCTTTCATAATCTCTTAAAGAAGAGCCTCTGTGCCTTGTGATGCCACTTCGTCATTTTCAGGTATCCATGTAAGGTGAATATTGGTTTTCTTCAAGTTATCTCATAGCTGTCTGAAAGAATGATCCATTTTTGCCTTCCATTTCTCTTCTTCTTTGGAGTTGGGGAGTGTTCGAAAGCTTTGTCTTCCATGTCAGAAATCCTTTCTTTTGCTTGTTCCATTCTGTTTCTGAGGGATTCTACTGTATTTCTCAGATCTTTGATGGCTGCCACTTCTTGTCTCAATGTGTCAAAATCTTTCGTCATTTTGTCTTTGAATTGGTTCAGTTCTTGAGACATCTTTTGGGTCATCTTTTGTATTACTGCTTGAAATTTTAGTTCCATCTTTTCCTTCATTCCGCTGACCTTATTTGCTATCCAGACTCTGAATTCAACTTCTGACATCTCAGCCATTTGGTTATGCAAGGGATCTTGTGCTGTACCTACCTTGTTGTTCCTTGGGGGAGTTGATCTACTCTGATTATTCATATTGCCAGAGTTTTTCTGTTGATTGTGCCTCATGATTATTTTTCACTGTTGCCTATGACCATCCTCAGAGTTGGGGAGGTGTCTCTCCCAGAGCAGACCCTGGCAGGATCACTCTGTTGTTGCTGGATCTTTGTAGGGAGTGACCCTGTGTAGCTCCTCTTGGACTTCCCCACCCAGGGATTCCTGGCTGTGGGAGCAGCTCTGGAGTGGGGCACGCCTAGATCAAGCAGCAGGGTGTGGGATGGGGCACCCGGTGGCCTTTGCAAAGGGAGCCCGTGCCTCCAACAGTCCCTGGCCCGGTTGGGTACCAATCGGGTGGAGATCCTGGCTGCTGCCAGAGGTGGGCTAAGGCTCTGTGGCATGCCTATTGGGGCCACATGGGGGTCCAGCAGAGTTCCTGGCCTGGGGTCTGCCGAGGGCTCAGTGGGGCTCCGGAGTCTCTTACCTGGAGGACTACCTGGTCTGGCAGATAGGGATGGTGGGTACTGCTCAAGTCCTCCTCCCTCAGTTTCAGCAGTGGTCAGGCGTCTGGTGCGTCAGGTAAGGGGGGAAGGGTGTCCTGGAAGTTCAGAATGGCGAAAACTTTAGTTCAGTTTTTCTATCTGAAGCTTGGTTTCTGGAAATCGCAGCTTGCCTCAGAGGTGACCTACCGTTATCACTTCTCTCTCTCTCAGCTGGGCTCCCTTTCTTCAGCTCAACTGGGCAGTTTCTGGAGGTTATCTTTCCTTTTGGACAGGAGCCTCTGTAGGAAGCTGCTTCCAGTCGGCCATCTCGCCCCTTCTACAATCCTAGTTTTCTAATGGACAAATGGGACTATGAGATGGATTTGGTGGGCATGAGAAAGCTGTCTAATAGCTGCTCAGACTTGTACAGAATTTGGGATTGTTAATGTTCAATTTTGCTTTTTAGGTATGTATAGCTCTTGTTCTCTTTCTCTTTATTAGTACATATATTTTTATTGCGATGGTAACATAGTAGATGCTGTTGTTGTTAGCTCTCTACACAGATCCCTTTGGGGAATGTGCCCTGCCAGAGTGCACTCTAGAGCTCCAGGTGCTCTTCATGTCCCCTGGATAGCTTTTGACTAATGACTCACAGGTGTCAGATTGTGAAGAGCTCCACTCCCTCGCCTGCAATCTGGACAGCTCTGCAGCATAGCAGATACTCTGGGGTGTCCCCAAGGGAGCAGGAATGAGCAACCCTTGCCTGGACTCAATCATGTACTTCCATGGCTTTCTCCTCCTCTCACCTGCTACTCTTACAAGATTTTTCTGGAAGCACCTTCATTATAAATTATTTGCACTCAAATACTTGCTACGGTGTCTGCTTCTGGGGAACCCAATCTATGATTTTTTTAAATACTCAGAAATTTTTAAACTCACCATCTTCTCTCCCACCTGCTTTTTGCTACCTTACACTCAGGGCTAATCACTATAGATAGTTAATGTATATCTTTCCAGATATTAAAGATATTTGTGCTTTTATCATAATGATATAATGTACAATATAATGTTTTACCATCTGCTTTTTTAATGCAAATTTATATTTTGACTGCTCTGGTACAATATAGAGCAACTTGTGTTTTTAATTGTCCATAGTATTAGTATTTTATGGTATCAATGTGCCATAATATATTTAATCAGTCCTTAATTAAAATTTTGACTATTTTGAATTCTTAGTACATTTTTAGGTATATCTTTGCAACAAATCCCTAGAAATGAAAATGCTGACTCAGTGATGAGAATGTACAATTTGAATTCTTATAAATATATATACTTTCCTAAATGACTGTACTGATATATGGTACTACTCAGAGTGAATGTACATGTTTGCATTCCCTACCCAAATATTCATATATTTTTTAAAACTTTGCCAGTTTATTATAGGAAAACACTTCATTGTTTCTAAAATGTGTTGTATACTATATTGCTTTTTAAAAATGCAAAGTCTGTTTTCATATTTAATAGCTCTTTGTATTTCTTATTTTTGTGAATTGCTTTTTAAAATAAGTTTCCAATTCTCAACTGTCCGTTTTATAGCCTTTAAATTTTTAGTTACCTTTCAATATTTTTCTTGCACAATGGATCTTTAGCTTATTATTCCTGGATATTTTATACATTATAGGGTTGTTATGGATATCTATTTTATGCCTAATGCTTTAAAATTGGTTGTTGCTAGAACATAGGGAAGCTATTTATTTTTGTATATTTATGTTTGTTCTATTTTTGGACTATTATTAGTTTTAATAATTTTTATTTGATTCTAGATTTTGTGTTCAGATAACCATATCATCTTTAAGCAATCTTATATCTGACTCTTTACTGAATATTTTATCTCATATTAAAATTTATTATCCTTGTGAACTGGATAAAAAATTCAAAATATTGTTGAATTACATAAACTTTACTAACTATAAAGTTCATTATTTACATTTATTTACTATTTGTATTTATTTTGCAAATGTTATTTTGTTATTATGTTCAGGGACCTTGACTACTTTCATAAATAAAACATAGCTGAAGTGAAATACTCCAAGTTTTTGCATCAGGATTATGCTAGGATCATAATTAGAAAGACTTTTATTTTTCCTCAGTTTTGAGAGAAATTAAAATACTTGAGCATTGCTTTTCCCTTGGTAGTTTGTTGGGAGTCATTTTACTCCATTTGAGCCTTTTTGTTTTCAGAGAGGAATTCTTTCATAAATTTTCCATTTGCTTTATGGCTACCTGCCCATTCAGGTTTTTTCTTCACTTAGTGAATCACTTTTGTTAATTTTAATTTTTTATTTATTTTTATTTTATTTTATTATTATCATTTTTTTTTTATTTTGTGGTTTTTGGCTGGGGTCATTTTTGAACCCACCCTCTCCAGTATATGGGGCCGGTGCCCTACTCCTTGAGCCACAAGTGCTGCCCATCTTTTGTTAATTTTAAATATAAAATTATATGTACAATTATATTAATTTTTAACAACCTACTCTGTATCTGTGAACTTATACCCTATTTTTCCCCAAGTAAGTGTGTATTACTAGTTTTGGAAGCAGTGGGCAGCGAGGGGACTGCCTTCACTTGGTCTCTGGGTCTAACACTATGAATAGGAGGCTTCAGTGGCATGGACCCAAACTGAATGAAGCTTAGAGGGAAGGGGTGGCCATCCAGAACCCACCACCTCGTGCTCAGAGGAGTGTGTTGCAATCTCCTGGTAGCTGCCCTGGTGCCTGCTTCACGTGCAACTACAGCTGTGCCGAGCCTTCTGGTGGGAAGAGGTGCCCAGGTGCGGGATAAACCTCGGTTTCCTGTTCAGGTGCTGTTCTCCTTTGCCTTTGCCTGGTTATATATGCTGCTTAGCATGCTTGGCTTCTCCATCATTCTGATTTCACTCTTCTTTGTATCTTCCAGAGACTTTTGAATTCTAGACTCTGTGCACTCATTCTGGCTTTCACATTCCTATATTGTTTCACTGGGTTTTGGGCAGGAAAGCAAGTACATGTGTTCTTTCAGCTTTTCTCCTTGCAACTGGAAGTCTTGTAGTCATTTTTGGCTCTTTTCTCATCCCCTATAATATCTATTCAGTCACAAAATCCTATGAAATTTTTTTCCAAATCTCTCTGTAAACTGTCTCTCTCTCCATTCCTAGTCATTTCATCACCACCATAGCCTCCTACTGGGGTGTCTCATCCCAACATGAGCCTTCTAAATTCATCCCCCATATCATAGAATCATCTTTCTTAAATTCTCCTGTGATTTACTATGCCTCTCTGCTATTAAAAATGAGACTGGATTGTAATTCTCTTTTTCTTAACACAGTGAGTTTAAATTCCCTTCCTGGCTTTCCTCGCCTTAAATCTCTCATCCAATATTTACCACATATTCTTAACTGCAGCCAGGCCTGTATTCTTAATGCTCCATGGATACTTCAGAATGGAGGAAAAAGCTTAGGTTTGAGGGTGAGACTGACTTGGATCCTAGTAAGCTAATAAATGTACTGAATCTCAGTTTCTTTTCTCATAAAATAATAGTAAATATAGCTATCTCAGAGAGTTATGCTGATTGCATACAAAAACATAAAATGCCTGACACACAAAGCATTAGCTTAAAAAATGACAGTTTTCCTTTCCACCCATATCAGCTAAGTTTGTTTGTGTTCAAGCAACAGAAATAGACTGACTAACTCAAGCAAGGAAGACATTTAGTATAATAGGGAAGCTTCCAGAAAAGGGTAAGCAGCGGTTCTCAACCTGTGGGTCATGACCCCTTTGTAGCAATGAAAATAAATCATGGCATTAGGTTCTCAACCACTGGGTTAGAGAATTTGAGTCTGCATATCAGGAGATTATCCATTAGCCAAGATGATAAATAAATGCCAACTGTACTTTGTTTGTTTGTATTCGGGGGTGAGGATTGTTGTTTTTTTTTTCCCTCTTTCCAATTCTTACTTCACTTCATTTAAGATGTCATGTACTGGTTACATAACCTGGTTTGCTTGGGTCATATGCCTGAACTTGAGAAGGGTAAGACTCTTGGATGAACAGTTCCATGCTTCCTAGGCAATCCACACTATACCTTCCCCTTGGAGAACTTGTAATGAGCACTTCCGCTAGAGAAGGAGCTCTGAGAGAAAGAGAGACAGACAAAGACTCAAAAAGCCATGATCTTCATCATGGTCTTCCACTCACAAATAGTCATAGGTACCAGATAACCAGACACTTATAAGAAATCATTAGGAAAAAAAGGGAGAAGAAAAGAGAATGACTTATCTTGGAGGAAGGCCATGATGTAAGAACTGACTGTAATTTTTTAAATTACCAATTAGTATTCTCAGAGGTTAGAAAAGAAACTGTATCCTGAAAATAAAAGCAAGTTGCTATGAAGATCAAGTGGAGGAACAGAGAAGCTGAAATGACATTTGACATGTGCCAGGATTTTAAGGACATTACTGTTCTCTCCATGTGGAGAAATCCTTGAAGAGGTTCTTCAAAGCCAGAGAGATACAGAACAAAGGGATGATATGGGGTATAGTCACATCTGAGTTGTGTTTTGGGAAGGCATGTGGCTCCATTTCCTTCTGCCATTGGATCACGCTGTGGCTCTTCAGGATGCTTCACTGAAATAATCCCAGTTCTATAAGTGCTATAATAAATAGCTTGCTGTATTTGAAATGGACTTTTACCCAGAGCATGAATGATTTAAATATGGCTACAGAAGGGAGGGTAATATAATAAATACTGATGAACCTAAATAAAATAATATGATAAAAGTTGAGAGGTGAAGTTGGGCAAGCATGTCACATTCTTCATCTTACAAAGTAAGAAAATAGAAGCTGTCTGATGTTAATAAATTAAGCAATATACATAAAGTCTTGAAAGTTACCAAATAATAGAAGAATAAAAAATAATACAACCAACAAAAATCCAGTACGAAAATTCCTTTACTTTGCACTTTCATTTCTTCTATGACTTAAATAGATTTAAAAAATTAGTGTCTTGAAATATGATTTTGCATTTGACTTTTTTTTCCATAGTGTTTTTGGTAAATGTTTATTACCCTGTAATTTCCAGAATGAAGTTGGTCTTTATAGTGAGGAGAGTTGTCCAGCAGTAGTAAGGACCTGCCTGCGCAGCCATGACTTCACCTTTTCTATGAGTGGGAAAGCAGAGGCCATCTGTCATCTGTCAGGGTGGGCTGCAGGGCAGGGTTTATCTACTTGAGCACCTCAGTACTATTGTCACTTTGGGCCAAATAACTACTTGTTGTAAGGGGCCGTCTTGTGTTTTGCAAGATGTTTAAAAGAACATCTGGCTTCTACCCACTAGATACAGTAAGTAGCACCTTCTCCCAGTAGTACAACCAAAACTGTTCCCAGATATTGCTAAATGTCTGCTGGGAAGCAAAAGCACTCCATTTAAGAATGCCTGCTTCAGGTGATTTTTGGCTTATCTGAAAGTCTGAACGAAGGACCTCTTTAGCCTCTCCCAATTAAATGCTTTGTTTTTGTTTTGTTTTTTAATTTTTTAATTTTTTAGAGACAGAGTCTCACTTTGTCACCCTTGGTAGAGAGCCATGGTGTCATAACTCACAGCAACCTCCAGCTCTTGGGCTTAGCCGATTCTCTTGCCTCAGCCTCCCGAGTAGCTGGGTCTGCAGGTGCCTGCCACAATGCCTGGCTAAATGCTTTGTTTTTGAACTGGTGGAAAGAAGTCAACATTTTGCATAGACTTGGTTTCTTTCTTAACACTTCTGTTTTTCCAACTCAGGCAAATTCCCTTCAATTCAGTTCAATTCAACTATTAAGAGTGCCAACTCTGTCAAGCATTGTGTACACGTCTTTACTTGATAAGTTTTCCTTGTAAAGGGAAATAAATCATGAATAATCCCTTGATATTCCTTGCCTGTACAAGATTTCTATCCCTAGTAGAAAGTGTCACACATTTCATTTTGGCCTTAGGTACACAGGTCTTACCAGTTGTTAGGACTGGCTCAGAAAATTTTAGTAAAGCCTTCTAATTTCTACATTTTAAAATGTGGTAATAAGAGGAAAATTATTTTGTAGAAGACAGCAAATAACACTGAAAATGGCATTTTAAAATATTTGTTGGCTAGGAAAATTGTGAACTGAATCACACTTGACATGAAAATTTGTTACAATTTTTAAAAAGGTGATGGGATGAAATTCTTCAAAGAGTTTATCACAAATCCAGATTTTATTTTGGCTATCAAAACTGACTGTTGTAGTTTTGAGAATAAAATTTGACTCAGTGTTGTTGTTTTTTAAATGTAACTTACGACTACCAAGTTCAACACTTTGGAGCTAGATTGCATTTCTTTTTATTGAAAAATTGGGCGGCACCTTTGGATCAGTGAGTAGGGCGCCAGCCCCATATAACAAGGGTGGCAGGTTCAAAACTGTCCCCAGCCAAACTGCAACAAAAAAATAGCCAGGCATTGTGGCGGGAGCCTGTAGTCCCAGCTACTTGGGAGGCTAAGGCAAGAGAATCACCTAAGCCCAAGAGCTGGTGGTTGCTGTGAGCTGTGACACCAGGGCACTCTACCAAGGGTGACAAAGTGATACTCTGGCTAAAAAAAAAAAAAAAGAAAAAAGAAAAATTGGGTATTTTCAAGTTTACTGAAATGTAAACTATGAAGTTCCTCTGTTTGCATAAATGATATGAATCATTTTTTTCTACATTGGAGTGCATTGATTTATTTGTTTGTTTATTTATGTATTTATTTTTTAAGTGAAAGGACATATTTTATTGATAAGAGGAGAGAAAAGTGAAAACCTTTGGCATGCTGTGGGGAGGAGTTCCCTTCCTATAAAGCAATTCCCATTTTTAAAATGTTGTGCCTATGAAGGTATCCTATGACAGTTGCATCTTAACCTTCAGAGGTAAATATGGCAATAGAAAAGGAGACAAAGTTCTTGGTGATGTTCCAATCTGAAATATATTTTCTTCTTTTTATGGTTTCTGCTTTTATTTATTTATTTTATTATTATTTTTTAATTGTTTTTAATTAAATCATAACTTTGTACATAGATGCATTTGTGGGATTCAGGGTACTGCTTCAATATACAATGTGAAATGCTTGCATTGAACTAAGTAACACATCCATCACAATTATACTCATTTCATAATAGTTTTGGAATGTACCATTGCATCATGCACATTAGGTGAGGTCCCCCAAATACCCTCCCTCCTCCCATATCTCCACTTCTCTCCCCTCTCTTTCTCCTTCCCTTCTACTTTCTAGATTATAGTTATGTTTTGCCATTCATATGAGTGTGTAGGTGGTTATATATTGATTTCATAGTAGTATTGAGTACATTGGATACTTTTTTTCCCATTCTTGAGATACTTTACTAAGAGGAATATGTTCCAGCTCCATCCAGGTAAACATAAGGATGTGAAGTCTCCTTTTTTATGGCTGTATAGTATTCCATGGTGTACATATACCACAATTTGTTAATCCATTCGTGGGTCGATGGGCACTTGGGCTGTTTCCATGTCTTGGCTATTATGAATTGGGCTGCAATAAACATTCTGGTGCAAATGTCTTTGTTGTAAAATCATTTTTGATCATCTGAGTATATACCTCGTAGAGGAATTGCAGGATCAAGTGGTAGGTCTACTTTTAGTTCCTTGAGTGTTCTCCAAACGTCTTTCCAGAAAGGTCGTATTAGCTTGTATTCCCACCAGCAGTGTAGAAGCATTCCCTTCTCTCCACATCCTCACCAACATCTGTAGTTTTGGGATTTTGTGATGTGGGCTAATCTTACTGAAGTTAGATGATATCTCAAAGTAGTTTTGATTTGCATTTCTCTGATGAATAAGGATGATGAGCATTTTTTCATGTGTTTGTAGGCCATGCGCCTGTCTTCATCAGAGAATTTTCTGTTCAAGTCTCTTGCCCACATAGGGTTATTTATTCTTTTATTATTGATTAGTTTGAGTTCTCTGTAGAGTCTAGTTATCAGACGTTTGTCAGAAGCATAACCTGCAAAAATCTTCTCCTGTTCTGAAGGTTGTCTGTTTGCTTTATTTACTGTGCTCTTGGCTGTGCAAAAACTTTTTAGTTTCATCAGATCTCAATTTTTGGTTTTTCTTCAATTGCCTGGGGCGGGGGGGGGGCGGAGGTCTTCTTCATAAAATATTCTCCTAGGCTTCAAGTGTTTTCCCTACATTCTCTTCTAGTATTTTTATAGTTTCATGTGTTAAGTTTAAATCTTTTATCCAGTGAGAATCAATTTTTGTTAATGGTGAAAGGTGTGGGTCCAGTTTCAGTCTTCTACAGGTTGCCATCCAGTTCACCCAGCACCATTTGTTAAATGGGAAGTCTTTCCCCCACTGAATATTTTTGATAGGTTTGTTGTAGATCAAATGGCATTAAGTGGCAGGGTTCATCTCCTGGTTATCTATTCTGTTCCATA